>JAODAL010012426.1:0-95470 GCA_025379985.1 Phyllomedusa bahiana | reverse complement strand
CACGGGTGGGCCACAAAAATCAAATTCATGGTGGGTACAAAAATAAATTCCCCGGGTTTGGCTCCAAAAATTTGATTTTAGTGTAGCCCAAGAATCAACTCCATTGGGGGGAGGGGCACTCCCAATAATCAACTCTACTAGTGGACCCCAAGAATCAACTCCACTGATGGCCCAAAGAATAAACTCCACTGGTGGCCCCAAGAATCAGCTCCACTGGTGGCTCCAAGAATTGACTCCACTGGTGGCCCCAAGAATCAACTTCACTCTTGGGCCCAGGGCACCCCAGTCCAACACTTCATATATGATATCTCAATAAAACTTATTTTACAGCTGCCTTTAATGTCTGTGTTTCTTTTCCCCATCTCAGGGAATCTCCTGTCGACTGCAGTGTGAACAAATGCAGTAAACTCATCGGGTCTGAGAACAATGGAATGACGTACAACACCTACATGGATGAAAAGAACGCTCCTCCACCCAACATGACCACCAACGAGAGGAGAGTCATTGTGCCAGCAGGTATCTCACTGTTCTATGTCCCTCCACCCATAACTCGAGTCACCAAATATAGTAAACTCTTAGGATACAGAACAGTAGTTACAGTTATATGGACCCCCGTCTATTATAGAAAGCAGAATATAGCACTGCTCGGTCTGCAGGACGACTGGGGTCTGTGCATTGCATGGACCCCTACTCTTTTTAGTGGGAGTAGAAGGGGACTTCACTTCCCCTGCAGTAATAATGCACTTGTCTATGATTCTTCATGTGATCATAGCAGGATGGAGGGGGTGACATTAGCCTTGTTCATTCTTGGTTACATATTGTGTCACATTACGTTTCACTTTGATACAATGTTGTGCTTTCACTGCATTTTGCTTTGGTCGTATAGCGCAGGAGATCGTCACTAACGTATCTTCACCCTCCCCTTACAGATCCCACCTTGTGGAGCCAGGACCATGTGCGGCAATGGCTAGACTGGGCCATCAAGGAGTATGGACTGATAGACATTGATTCATCCCTTTTTCAGAACATGGACGGCAAGGATCTCTGTAAAATGACCAAGGAGGATTTCCAGCGCAGCACAACTCTCTACAACACAGAAGTCCTACTTTCTCATCTCAGGTACCTCAGGGAAAGTAAGTGTCGGCTCTCGCAGTATTGTTACAGGTTTTTTTTTGGAGGGGAGTGGGGGGAGTGAAAACGTAAATAAGCCATATGTGGAAAGCATCTGGCTGCCATTTTCTTAGCTTGGAGGTCTGGTATAATTTGCCAGCAGAGACCAGGTCAGGCCTGGTAGAAGAAAACGAGAGAAAAGAGGACACGGAAATTGTTGCACAACCATAATTAATAAAAATACAGAAAAAAATCTTTATTAAGGACAAAAACACCAGAAAAGAAAAAACAATTAAAAAGCAAACAGCAGAGATATATCACGAGGTCTGTAGAAAATAATCAAAAGGACCTAATCTCGGCAAAGTATAATATCACCAAAAAGATATACATATATAAAGGGTTGAAAACAGCGCAATCACAATAGTACAAAGTGAAATAGTCCAGACACAATATCATAAAGTGCAACAAACAGTACAGTTACAAAATCATAAAGTGCTACAAATAGTCCAGACACAAAATCACAAAGTGTAACAAATAGTGTATACATAAAATCATAAAGTGTAACAAACAGTACAGTCACAATATCATAAAGTGTAACAAACAGTACAGTCACAATATTAGAAAGTGCTACAAATAATACAGTCATAATATCATAAAGTGCAATAGCACAGACACAATATCATAAAGTGCTACAAATAGTGCAGACACAATATAAAGTGCTACAAATAGTGTAGACACAATATCAGAAAGTGCTACAAATAGTACAGACACAATATAAAATACTACAAATAGTACAGACACAATATAAAGTGCTATACATAGTTCAGACGGAATATCATAAAGTGCAACAAATAGTCCAGTCACAATATCATAAAGTGAAAGAAAACAGTACAGACACAATATAAAGTGCAACAAACAGTACAGTCACAAAATCATAAAGTGCTACAAATAGTCCAGACATAATATCATAAAGTGCAGCAAATAATACAGACACAAAATTACAAAGTGTAACAAATAGTGTATACATAAAATCATAAAGTGCTACAAATAGTACAGACACAATATAAAATACTACAAATAGTACAGACATAATATCATAGTGTTACAAATATTGCAGACACAAAAATCATAAAGTGTAACAAATAGTTCAGACAGAATATCATAAAGTGCATGGTGGCTCAGTGGTTAACACATGGCAGTATGATGGCTTAGTGGTTTGCACATTGCAGCACGGTGGATCAGTGGTTAACCCCAGGTAGTGTGGTGGCTCAGTGGTTAGCACAGTGCAGCATGGTGGCTCAGTGGTTAGCACAGTGCAGCACGGTGGCTCAGTGGTTTGCATAGTACAGCACGGTGGCTCAGTGGTTAACACAGGGAAGTACAGTGGCTTAGGGTATGTTCACACGGCTTATTGTGGCACGTATGTAAATTCTCCCGTATTGTAAGCGCGGGGAGACGACGTGTAATCCATAGCTCTCTATGAGAGCTATGAATTACTGTAATTGTGGCGCACAATTCACCGCGTATAATGCATGCCGAAGTACACGGCTAAATAAGCCGTGTGAACATACCCTTAGTGGTTAGCACGGTGTAGCACAGTTGCTCAATGATTTGCACATTGGTTAGCATAGTGAAGCATGGTGGCTCTGTGGTTACCACAGTCTAGCACGGTGGCTCAGTGGTAAGTACAGTATAGTGCAGCAGAGTGGCTCAGTGGTTAGCATCGTTGCCTTGCAATGCTGAAAGTCCTGGGTTCCAATACCACCAAGGAAAACATCTGGAAGGAGTTTGCATGTTCTCTCTATTTTTGTGTGGGTTCTCTGGTTTCCCCCACTACAAAAACATACAGATAGGTTGATGTGGAGTTTAGACTGTGAGCCCCAATGGTGACAGGAACCAATGTGACCGGTGACAATCTGTGTACAGCGCCGTGGAATATAACGGTGCTATAGAAATGAATAAAATGCATACATTATTTCCCCTCCTCATCTGGGTAAAACATCACATATAAAGGTTCCATAATATTTGTCACCAACTCTTCCGGTCTAGATGTGTCGGACACTTCGACGATCTGTCCATCTACTCAATTCAAGCCTCACATTTTTGCACTTTACTAACCCACATAAGCAAGACAGGAAATAACTGTGTCTGTGCCCTATTCATGGGACAAAGCCGACATCTGTATCCCATGTGCCACAGGTCTGACCAATCTCAAACAGTACTCAACCGCTAATGACCCCTGACCCGCTCCTCACTGGGGTCACCATGTCCTGGCAGCAATCTGCTGCCTTTATGTGCACACATTAACCCTTATGATGATAAATCACAGTGGTCTGCAAACATTTTCATCTAATCATTTCATTGCCGCTGCTCTGGTAAGTGATGTCTGCAATGCGCCCGGATCCTCTACTCTGCTGCATTACCCATCTGCGTTCTGCTGGACGTTGTAGCTGTCGCATGTCGCTCGGGTCCTTCCTATTCTGCATTACATATAAAGGTTTTGGTGGAGCACGGTTACATGTGGATATCTGGGCTTTGCTGTAAGAGTTTCACATGCAAAAACTGAATTCTAATGTTTAAAAAGTCTCATTAAACTACTACACAGAGAAACTCATCTCCAGGTAAGGGCCCGGATACACAGCAATCATTAAAGAGGTCGTCTCACTACAGGGATTGCTGCTTTTTATGTTAAAGATCTTGTAAAAACAAGTCACTTTGCAATATGTGTCCATTAACAGTGTCCTACCTATTCCTAGATGTCCCCTCTTGTATGGGCTGCATCAGCTCCTCAGGTTGCTATAGCTACAGACCTGTTCATTCTCTCCTGATAGGCTCTCAGCGCTGGTCGCTATAGCTACAGACCTGTTCAATCTCTCCTGATAGGCTGACAGCACTGGTTGCTATAGCTACAGACCTGTTCAATCTCTCCTGATAGGATTCCAGCACTGGTTGTTATAGCTATAGACCTGTTCAATCTCTTCTGATAGGCTGCCAGCACTGGTTGCTATAGCTACAGACCTGTTCAATCTCTCCTGATAGGCTGCCAGCACTGGTCGCTATAGCTACAGACCTGTTCAATCTCTCCGGATAGGCTGCCAGCACTGGTTGCTATAGCTACAGATCTGTTTTATCTCTCCTGATAGGCTGCCAGCACGGTTTGCTATAGCTACAGACCTGTTTGATCTCTCGTTATAGGCGGCCAGCACTGGTTGCTATAGCTACAGACCTGTTAAATCTCTGCTGATAGGCTGCCAGCACTGGTTGCTATAGCTACAGACCTGTTTGCTCTCTCCTGATAGGCTGCCAGCGCCGGTTGCTATAGCTACAGACCTGTTTGATCCATCTGATAGGCTGCCAGCACTGGTCACTATAGCTACAGACCTGTTTGATCTCTCCTGATAGGCTGCCAGCACTGGTTGCTATAGCTACAGACCTGCTTTCAATCTCTCCTGATAGGCTGCCAGCATTGGTCACTATAGCTACAGACCTGTTTCAATCTCTCCGGATAGGCTGCCAGCACTGGTTGCTATAGCTACAGATCTGTTTTATCTTCCTGGATAGGCTGCCAGTCACGGTTTAGCTATAAGCTACAGACCTGTTTGATCTCTCGTTATAGGCGGCCAGCACTGGTTGCTATAGCTACAGACCTGTTCAATCTCTGCTGATAGGCTGCCAGCACTGGTTGCTTTAGCTACAGACCTGTTTGCTCTATCCTGATAGGCTGCCAGCACTGGTTGCTATAGCTACAGACCTGTTTGATACATCCTGATAGGCTGCCAGCACTGGTCACTATAGCTACAGACCTGTTTGATCTCTCCTGATAGGCTGCCAGCACTGGTTGCTATAGCTACAGACCTGGCTTCTACTGTAGCCTAGTAGAAGCCAGTAAACACGCCCCTGAATTCAAAATGAAACCAAGAAAACAGGACTGAGGTGAGATGAATCAATGTAGTGAGACAACCCCTTTAACGGTCGGTAACCTGACTGTAAAACCATCCCCATAGACTTCAATAGAAAATCCGACTTGGATTCCAGGACTGCTGTTTTTTATAAATAAATGGAACATGTTCAATAATCTTCTGTATTTTACTTGGAAAACGGTGCAGAGTTTACTATTGAAGTCAATGAGATGGCATGAAAAACGGCCAGAAAGCTTTATGAACGGATTTAGAAGTGGATTTTGGATTTGTTTTTTTGTCAGACAGTGTAGAGATACAGTGAAGGAAATAATTATTTGATCCCTTGCTGATTTTGTAAGTTTTCCCACTGACAAAGACATGAACGGTCTATAATTTTAACATTGAGAGATAGAATATCCAAAATAAAATCCAGAAAATCACAGTGTATAAATTTATTTGCATTTTGCAGTGAGAAATAAGTATTAGATCCCCTCTGGCAAACAAGACTTAATACTTGGTGGTCAAACCCTTGTTGGCAAGCCCAGCAGTCAGATGTTTTTTGTAGTTGATGATGAGGTGTGTGCACATGTCAGGAGGAATTTTGCTCCACTCCTCTTTGCAGATCATTTCTAAATCATTAAAATTTTGATGCTGTCACTTGGCAACTCGGAGCTTCAGCTCCCTAGTTTTCTATGGGATTCATTTAGAGCCACTCCTTTGTTGCCTTGGCTGTATGTTTTGGGTCATTGTCTCGCTGGAAGATCCAGCCACGACCCATTTTTAATGTCCTGGCAGAGGGAAGGGGGTTGTTACTCAGGATTTTACGGTCCATGGCTCCATCCATTCTCCCATTGATGCGGTGAAGCAGTCCTGCTCCCATAGCAGAGAAACACTCCCAAAACAAAATGTCTTCCCCTCCATGCTTGACAGCGTGGACGGTGTTCTTTGGGTCATAGGCAGCATTTTTCTTGGAGTTTAGTTAATGCCAAACAGCTCAATTTTTGTCTCATCTGAAATCAGCATCTTCTCCAAATCACTCACAGAATCATCCAGGTGTCATTGGCAAACTTCAGACGGGTCTGCACATGTGCCCAGTAGACCTCAATAGAAAATCCGACTGTAACCAGTGCCCATAGACCGCACTAGAAAATCCGACTGTAACCAGTGCCCATCGACCGCAATAGAAAATCCGACTGTAACCAGTGCCCATAGACCGCAATAGAAAATCCGACTGTAACCAGTGCCCCACAGACCTCAATAGAAAATCTGACTGTAACCAATGCCTATAGCCCGCAATAGAAAATCCGACTAACCAGTCCCCATAGACCTCAATAGAAAATCCGACTGTAACCAGTGCCCCATAGACCTCAATAGAAAATCCGATTGTAACTAGTGCCCCATAGACATCAATAGAAAATACGACTGAAACCAGATCCCCATAGACCTCAATAGAAAATCAGACTGTAACCAGAGCCCCATAGACCACAATAGAAAATCCAACTATAACCAGTGCCCCATAGACCTCAATAGAAAATCTGACTGTAACCAGTGCCCATAGACCGCAATAGAAAATCCGACTGTAACCAGTGCCCCATAGACCGCAATAGAAAATCCAACTGTAACCAGTGCCCCATAGACCACAATAGAAAATCCGACTGTAACCAGTGCCCCATAGACCTCAATAGAAAATCCAACTGTAACCAGTGCCCATAGACCACAATAGAAAATATGACTATAACCAGTGCCCATAGACCTCAATAGAAAATCCGACTGTAACCAGTGCCCCATAGACCTCAATAGAAAATCCGACTGTAACCAATGCCCATAGACCTCAATAGAAAATACGACTATAACCAGTGCCCATAGACCTCAATAGAAAATCCAACTATAACCAGTGCCCCATAGACCGCAATAGAAAATCCAACTGTAACCAGTGCCCCATAGACCTCAATAGAAAATCCGACTGTAACCAGTGCCCATAGACCTCAATAGAAAATCCCACTGTAAGCCCTCCCCATAGACCTCAGTAGAAAATCCAAATGTAAATCACCCCCATAGACCGCAATAGAAAATCCCACTGTAAACAGGTCCCCATAGACCTCAATAGAAAATCCCACTGTAAACCCTCCCCATAGACCTCAATAGAAAATCCCACTGTAACCAGTGCCCCATAGACCTCAATAGAAAATCCCACTGTAACCAGTGCCCCATAGACCTCAATAGAAAATCCCACTGTAACCATTCCCATAGACCTCAATAGAAAATCCAACTGTAACCAGTGCCCCATAGACCGCAATAGAAAATCCGACTGTAACCAGTGCCCCATAGACCTCAATAGAAAATCCAACTGTAACCAGTGCCCCATAGACCACAATAGAAAATCCAACGGTAACCAGTGCCCCATAAACTACAATAGAAAATCCAACTGTAACCAGTGTCCCATAAACCTCAATAGAAAACCTGACTGTAACCAGTGCCCCATAGACCTCAATAGAAAATCAATGAGTGCCTGACCGATGAAACAAGTAACCAGTGCCCCATAGACCCAATAGAAAATCCAACTGTAACCAGTGTCCCATAAACCTCAATAGAAAACCTGACTGTAACCAGTGCCCCATAGACCTTAATAGAAAATCCAACTGTAACCAGTGTCCCATAAACCTCAATAGAAAATCTGACTGTAACCAGAGCCCCATAGACCGCAATAGAAAATCTACAGAGCTCGGATTTTCTGAGGTCGGATTTCAAAATCATTTAAGCAGAAACTACACTCGTTCTAACAAGTACGGGGGGTAAGGACAAACCCCCAAGATAATTTGCTAGGTAAATACCAAAATTTCCTAGTAGACAATTGTCTACTATGGATTTCAAAATCACCAGTTTAGAACATGTTCTATAATCCGCCGTATATATCACTTGAAAATGGTGGATTTTAGTACTGTTCAATTGAATTGGGCACGCGAAGTCCATGAAGAAACCCCATAAAATTTTAAGGTCTTTTTTCTAATTTAAAATCATTTAAGCAAAAAAATTTTAAAACCGAAAAGAAGGGGGTAAGGGAAAAACCCCAAGATAATTTGTAGGTAAATCCCAAAAATTTCCTATAGACTTTGTCTACTATGGTTTCAAATCACCATTTTTAGAACTGTTCATAATGCCGTAAAATATCACTTGAAAATGGTGGATTTTAGCACTGTTCAATTGAATTGGGCACGCGAAGTCTGAAAACCAAGACAAAAAACGAGTGTAATATAGTGGTTGGATTCTGATTAGACTCTGACCAGTGTCCTTGCCGTGTAGACGTAGCCCAAGTCTTTTGGTCACATTTTTGTGATCTGTTCTGTACTAGTTTATAGTCTAAGCTCTTGTAGCAACAAACTCCGTGAATAAGAAGCACCTTATAATTTACATGATAAAAAACATCCCCCCCCCCCCCCCACCGCTGCAGCATAGACATGCAGGAGGACTGCCGACTGCACGTCACATAGCAATTGCTTCCAGATTTTGGTTCATACATGACAGACTTCAGTGACCCAGGGCTCTGCAGTTCTCGTCTCATGGGAGGTAGAGCCGTCCATCATACAAGGCTTGTGGGCACTGACGTGTTGTAGGGACGTCCATCCTCATCGTCTCTCCCCACCAACCAACAGTAGAAGAGTGAAGAAAGCAGTAAAACAAAGATAAAGTTGAGTATTATATATTATTTATATATATAGATCATAGATCTACACGTAATTGCTATGCATATTAATGTGAAGTAATTCTGCATAAATATTTGAAAATATTAAAAAAAATTTATGGAATTTATAGAATTTATGGCACAAACCAAAAGCTGCATCACAAAATCAAATCCTTATTCACAAAACAATGTCCAAATCTGAGAAGCAGATACAAAAATGTTAAAAGCAATAAGAAAACTACAGAATAGTAACAAATCAGCCCCATGTAAAAGACTACAAGGCTCATATCATAGACAGAGAGCATAATCCCCAAGCTGTTCATAATAGGAAATGTACACAGACCCAGGGGCGTAGCTATAGTGGGTGCAGAGGTAGCAGTCGCTACCAGGCCCTGCAGTCTGAAGGGGCCCAAAAGCCCTCCTGCCACATAAGAAGACATCAGTATTGTAAATGGTTCATGGTAACTGAGGGGCCCCATTTCACTTTTTGCACTTGAGTCTTAACAGGGTTTTGCCACAATCTCATTTCATCCCTCCTGCCTCCAGCTCTTCAGCTCTGTGTGCTCAGAAGGGGGCGTGTGTGATTTGCTTGAATTGCAGATCATGTGACCCTGCAGGATGACATCACCAGGCCTTTCCTCTATCTAGTCAAAGAAAGGTCTGTTTATGTAAAGAGCTGTGAGTAGCTGAGAGATAAAGTTTTTGCCTCCAGGCACAAGGGTCCTAGGATCAAATCCCTGCAGGAACCAAACCTGTGTTTTTTTTTCTCTTTATCAATGTACAGACCTGATTGAGTTTTTTTTTTTTTTATTTGCACTGTTTGACTAATTACTAAGGAGAACAGAGGACGGGAGTAGAATGACAGCACTTGGGGTTTGAACACTCAGTAGTTGTCTGAGAGGAGAGATGATATCTGAGCATGTGCGGCCAGGACTGAGGAGCTCTCGTCACTGGTCGTATCCCCTGGAGATGAGCTGTAAACAATAGATCACTAAGGGAGCAGCTAAAACAAAAAAGGTGCAGAATTTTTAATAATAATAATGAATGTTGAATATGTTTGTTATTTCATTTGCAAGCTTCCCACGTCAATTTTACTTCATGGCAAAACCCCTTTAAGTTATGCCTCTGCATAGACCTGATCACAAGCATTGTAATGTCAAATAGCCCAAATAGAGAATACAAGAGCAATGTCACCAAATAAAGTCCCCACGCATATCAGCGCCTCACTGCAGATTCATCATGGACTTCATATGTTGACAATGTTCTTCTTTTCTCCCTTTATGCTTCAATTATCTACAATTTATAGGAACGATGTTCATCAGCTTCACATCCAGTGGCATCAATAAAATGTCCATATACTTTACTGGAAAAAAAAAACATTTAAAAATCCTTTTACAGCAAAGTAATAATCATTACAGCACTCATGGTTGGTGTAAACACTGACGCATTTCAGCCACAAAGTAAAATTGAAGTGGAAAGCTTGGAAATTAAATAATAAACATTTTCACCATTCATCATTATTATAAATTCTGCACCATTTTTGTTTAAACTGCTCCCTTAGTTATTCATAGTGTACAGCTCCTCTCCAGGATACGACCAGTGACAAGAGCTCCTCAGTCCTGGCCGCACATGCTCAGATATCACCTCTCCTCTCAGGCAGCTATTATCAGTCTGTTCCCTGCTTTTTAATCACACACACTCACTGCTGAACAAGTGTTCAACCCCAGGTGCTGTTATTCTACTCCTGTCCTCTGTACTCCTTAGTAATCACACACACTCACTGCTGAGCAAGTGTTCAACCCCAGGTGCTGTCATTCTACTCCTGTTCTATGTTCTCCTTAGCAATCACACACACTCACTGGTGAACAAGTGTTTGACCCCAGGTGCTGCCATTCTACTCCCATCCTCTGTACTCCTTAGTAATCACATACACTCACTGCTGAGCAAGTGTTCAACCCCAGGTGCTGTCATTCTACTCCTATCCTCTGTACTCCTTAGTAATCACACACACTCACTGCTGAGCGAGTGTTCAACCACAGGTGCTGTCATTCTACTTTTGTCATCTATACTCCTTAGTAATCATACACTCACTGCTGTGCAAGTGTACAACCCCAGGTGCTCTCATTCTACTCCTGTCCTCTGTACGTAATCACACACACTCACTGCTGAGCGAGTGTTCAACCTCAGGTGCAGTCATTCTACTCCCGTTCTCTGTGCTAATTAGTAATCACACACACTCACTGCTGAGCGAGAGTTAAACCCCAGGTACTATCATTTTACTCCCACCATCTATACTCCTTAGTAATCACACTCACTGCTGAGTGAGAGTTCAACACCAGGTGCTGTCATTCTACCCCCATCCTCTGTTCTCCTTAGTAATCACACATACTCTCTGCTTAGTAATTAGTCAAATAGTGCAGGTAAATAAAAAGAAAAAAGAAACCTCAATCAGGTATGTGCATTAAGAAAAAAATTCCATGTTTGATTCCTGCAAGAATTTGAACCTAGAACCCCTATGCTGGAAGACAGAAGTGCTAACCACTCAGCTACATTGTAGCTACTCACAGCTCTTTACATAAACAGACCCTTGTTTGGCAAAAGTGGGTACACTGAGGGGAAAGACAAGGTGATGCCTAGTCTGCTGGATCACATGATATGCACGTCAAACAAATTATACACGCCTCCTTTTGAGCACATTGAAAGCTGGAGCAGAACAAACCAGGCATGAAATGGCCTCACGGTAAAACCCTTTTATCTACAATTTAGTGATATCTGAATTGACTGATATACAGAAGTATCAGGTGCTCCCCTGTCCGCACCATTAACATGTACCTACGTTTTTTTTCACACCCAGGTAGTTCATCATTGGGCTATAGTGCACCTCCACACTCAGACCAGGCTTCACGGGTGACTCCTAAGGAGGGTAAGTTCAATATACATATGTATCATCTGGTCTCAGAACTTCTGTTGCACTGTTGTGCACTATGTGAATATACCCAAAGGGTAATTTCCTACATTTTATGCATTTTTTTGTCCTTTTTTTGTCTTTGTGGTTCTCACCATATTGATTAGCTTTAATCATGTCGGCAAAGGTAAATACAGACTATTACCAAATCCATTGCTGGGGTGAGTTTACTTCTCTTCAGAGTTAGAGCATTTCTTATGCACTTCTTGTATACTAGCTTCCCTACGTTACCGACCACCTCTCCCTGCTCTAGCAGTGACCGGGAAGATGACGTTACTTCCAGCTGTGTCCAGGGCCGGGACGACGGGTAGGCGAAAGTAGACGACTGCCTAAGTCGTCACTTCATCTCAGGCAGTAAAGGGGACGCAAGGAATTATGAAGTGGGCTAAATTTTCCATAAGGATGGCGCAGTATGCCTTAGTTTGCGAAGGTACCGGACTCGCTTGTCCCAGTCCTGGTGGTGTCTTATCAGCAGCACAGGAGCTTGTTTATCTTTCATACTGACAAACTGTAACCCTTTAGAGCACAGTAGTCTTTGTGCCCAGCTGTGTAAACCCTCTATGTCCCTCTAACAGGCTCAGCTGGGAATAGTAGAGCTGATATGCCAATCACTGATGTAGAGCCACCCACAGCCTGAACAGGAAGTGGCAGCCTGGAGCTGTATAACCACCCACTGCCTGAACAGGAAGTGGCAGCCTGAAGCTGTAGAAACACCCACAGCCTGAACAGGAAGTGACAGCCTGAAGCAGCAGAACCACCCACAGCCTGAACAGGACCTGATAGCCTGAAGCTGTAGAACTGTTCACAGCCTGAACAGGAAGTGGGATCCTGATTCTGTAGAACCACCCACAGCCTGAACAGGAAGTGGAAGGCTGAAGCTGTAGAAGTGCCCACAGCCTGAACAGGAAGTGGGAGCCTAAGCTGAGAACTGCTCACAGCCTAACAGGAAGTGGGATCAACTAACTGTAGAACCACCCACAGCCTGAACAGGAAGTGGGAGTCTGAAGCTATAGAAGTGCCCACAGCCTGAACAGGAAGTGGAAGCCTTATGCTGTAGAACTACCCACAGCCTGAATAGGAAGTGGCAGCCTGAAGCTGCAGAACCATCCACATCCTGAACAGGAACTGATAGCCTGAAGCTGTAGAACTGTTCACAGCCTGAACAGGAAGTGGGATCCTGATTCTGTAGAACCACCCACAGCCTGAACAGGAAGTGGAAGGCTGAAGCTGTAGAAGTGCCCACAGCCTGAACAGGAAGTGGGAGCCTGAAGCTGCAGAACTGCTCACAGCCTAAACAGGAAGTGGGATCCTCATTCTGTAGAACCACCCACAGCCTGAACAGGAAGTGGGAGTCTGAAGCTATAGAAGTGCCCACAGCCTGAACAGGAAGTGGAAGCCTTATGCTGTAGAACTACCCACAGCCTGAACAGGAAGTGGCAGCCTGAAGCTGCAGAACCATCCACATCCTGAACAGGAACTGACAGCCTGAAGCTCTAGAAATGCCCACAGCCTGAACAGGAAGTGGGATCCTGATTCTGTAGAACCACCCACAGCCTGAACAGGAAGTGAAAGCCTGAAGCTGTAGAACTGCCCACAGCCTAAACAGGAAGTGACAGCCTGAAGCTGTAGAACTGCCCACAGCCTAAACAGGAAGTGACAGCCTGAAGCTGTAGAACCACCCACAGCCTGAATAGGAAGTGGCAGCCTGAAACTAGGGTGAAGGACTGTGAAACAGGCTGATGAGAGAACCCATTTACTTTTTCCATAGGCTTCTTTATAAAAGTGTATGAATAAATTAGAGGCTGTGGGGTAGACCATGCACCAAATATAGAAAAAAAAAGTCCTCCTTCATTCATCTAAGGTGAACATCTGGCTGCCATTGTTCTAAGGTGCAAAAAAAAAAAAAATGACAAAAATGTCAGGAAACCTGGGGCTGCAAAAAATGTGTTCATTTCCCTGAGAAATTTCCCGTCCCGAGAGGCAAAGTTGATTTTCTTGCTTTGTATATATTTCAGTTTTTCATGGTGAGGTTGTGCGCAGACTCCATGTTCCAGCAGATTTGTACCAAGCTTTTGGCTATTGCATAGAAACTGCTAAATATTAATGCGCTTGTCCGATCCGAGCTCTTCAGATTCTCCTTCATTATTTATCACTATAATTTGCAGATTACGGTGACTGCTCTCCTGGGATCTGCACAACATCCTCTCCATGAGTCTCTGCTCTGACTGATATGTTGCAGAATTGAGGAGATGTTGGGCAGGAGAAAGGAACCGATGATGCAGGGAGCTGCTCTTTCTTAGGTTCATATTTGTGTAGAAAGTTCTGTTCGCAGCCTCTGTCACAGAGGTGGAACTGGACCCATATGTCCAACGGACCCCATTGACTACAATGAGTTCCATTGGGTTTCCATCGAAGTGTCCATAGTTTTAATGGAAAGACGTACACAGAAATTTTATTTTGTTTTGTCTTTTGGATGGGGAAACCTCTACCAGAAAAATTTCACCCGTCGTCTTGGCCCCACTTTATTGGGTTACGATTAAAAAGTTGTTTCCACCTTAGACTTTAGGGGAACCTATCTCTAGAATGTGCACCCAGAAGTGTCAGCTCAGAATGGAAAGTCAGTAGGGCGCACGACTCCCTTTTCTATTCATGGAGTTCCCTTAAGGGGAGCGCTGTTTTCTCTCCATTCTTTCTATGGGAGTTCCCAGTAAGGGGAGTGCTGTATTCTCTCCATTCTTTCTTGGGAGTTTCCCGTACAGGGGAGCGCTGTGTTTTTTCCTTCTGTTCATGGATTTCCCCCTAAGGGGAGCGCTGTGTTCTCCATTCTGTTCTATGGGAGTTCCCCTACAGGGGGGCGCTTGTTCCCATTTGCTTTTTGGGAGTTTCCCAATACAGGGAGGCTGTGTTCTCCATTCTTTCATGGGAGTTTCCCCTACAGGGGACGCTGTGTTCCCATTTTCCCCCTTGGCATAGTTTAATGGAAAGAGTAGCACAGAATGTTGTTATATTTTTCTGTCATTTGGATGGATGTCCTTACCAAGAAACAGATGTGCACCCGGCCTCAGTCTTGCCTACTTCATTGGGTTACGATTAAAAAGTTGTTTCCACCTTAGACTTTAGGGGAACCTATCTCTAGAATGTGCACCCAGAAGTGTCAGCTCAGAATGGAAAGTCAGTAGGGCGCACGACTCCCTTTTCTATTCTATGGGAGTTCCCAGTACAGGGGAGTGCTGTTTTCTCCATTCTGTTCTATGGGAGTTCCCAGTACAGGGGAGTGCTGTATTCTCTCCATTCTGTTCTATGGGAGTTCCCAGTACAGGGGAGCGCTGTGTTCTCCATTCTGTTCTATGGGAGTTCCCACTACCGGGGAGCGCTGTGTTCTCCATTCTGCTCTATGGGAGTTCCCAATACAGGGGAGCGCTGTGTTCTCCATTCTCCTCTATGGATGTTTCCAGTACAGGGGAGCGCTGTGTTCTCCATTCTCTTCTATGGTTGTTTCCAGTACAGGGGAGCGCTGTGTTCTCCATTCTGTTCTATGGGAGTTCCCAGTACAAAGGAACGCTATGTTCTCCATTCTGTTCTATGGGTGTTCCCAGTACAGGGGAGCGCTGTGTTCTCCATTCTCTCTATGGATGGTTTCCATACAGGGGAGGCTGTGTTCTCCATTCTCTTCATGGATGTTTCCAGTACAGGGGAGCGCTGTGTTCTCCATTCACTTCTATGGATGTTTCCAGTACAGGGGAGCGCTGTGTTCTCCATTCTTTCTATGGATGTTTCCAGTATCAGGGAGCGCTGTGTTCTCCATTCTGTTCTAAGGGAGTTCCCAGTACAGGGAGCGCTATGTTCTCCATTCTGCTCTATGGGTGTTCCCAGTACAGGGGAGCGCTGTGTTCTCCATTCTTCCTCTATGGATGTTTCCAGTAAGGGAGCGCTGTGTTCTCCATTCTCGTTTATGGGAGTTCCAAGTATAGGGGAGCACTGTGTCTCTCATTCTCCTCTATGGGAGTTCCCAGTACAGGGAAGAGCTGTGTTCTCCATTCTCCTCTATGGGAGTTCCCAGTACAGGGGAGCTCTGTGTTCTCCATTCTCCTCTATGGGAGTTCCCAGTACAGGGCAGCGCTGTGTTCTCCATTCTCCTCTATGGGAGTTTCCCAGTACAGAGGAGCGCTGTGTTCTCCATTCTGTTCTATGGGAGTTCCGAGTACAGGGGAGCGCTGTGTTCTCCATTCTGTTCTATGGGAGTTCCCAGTACAGGGGAGCGCTGTGTTCTCCATTCTCCTCTATGGATGTTTCCAGTACAGGGGAGCGCTGTGTTCTCCATTCTGTCTCTTGGGATGTTCCCAGTACAGGGGAGCGCTGTGTTCTCCATTCTGTTCTATGGGAGTTCCCAGTACATGGGAGCGCTGTGTTCTCCATTCTCCTCTATGGGAGTTCCCAGTACAGGGGAGCGCAATATTTGGCCGCACTCGGAACTCCCATAGAACAGAACAGAGAGTCGTGCACAAGCATGACTGACTCTCCATTCTGATCCAGCACTTTTGGGGGCCTGTTCCAGAGATAGGTCAATTAATAAACTGTAGCAGCAGCTCTTCAGATATAGTTATCAGAATAACTGCCTCTCATCAGGGGGACCTGTCTGAGTGATCCAAAATCACAGGAAACTCATTTTTCTCAGTGCACGGTCGGATAATGTATTTTTCTGGTGTAAAGATTTGAATGGGAACCAGTTATAATCCTGCCTGGAACTATCGCCATAGCTGCAGTCTCCCAGCATCTCCTGCTTGTTCAGTGTCTGTATGGTGACCTGGATTTTGGGGAGTCTCATCATCCTCACTCTGCGCCTCTATAGCATTTTAGCTGATAATTCTGTGCTCCAATTACTGAATACATTGTTGTTTTGTGGATGAGCATGTTATGTGTTTTCGTGCACCCAGCTGGCTACAGGAGGCAAACTCAAGGCTCGTGGGTCCAGTCCAACCCCCAATGCCAAATTGTTATGACTCTCTGACAGACGGCGCTTGGTGGAGGCAATGGCTCCAGCACAGGGAGCAGGCGCCATCTTGGATTTATCAGGTTGTATAGAACGGCCATAGGACGCAGCTCCTGATATGACCCAGCTACGGCCGCTCTCTACTCTTCACTTCCTGACACCAATGTGACATATGAGCAATTAAGGTCTATGACCGGTCTATGGGCCACATGTATGGAACTGTTTAGGTCTAAAACTCACTCTTTTGCCTATAGTAACCTATGGGAAAAAAGTGAGTTTTAGACCTAAACAGGTTCATACATGTGGTCCCTATGGGTCACTCATCTCTGCTTATTTGAACCTATCTATATGTGGAGCTCGTCCTCTTGGATTTATAAATTTTGCACATATTTTTCACTACTTTTGTTCCATACGACTTGATATATTGACTTTTCAACAAGCACCCGCCCCGTCCCATGCAGCCTGCCGTACTATCTTTGCCATCTTGGATTTAGACCAGGTGCACACCTCTATACCTATCCATCTAGCACTGGTGATACAGCCCCACCAGGCACTATAGCCACCCTTATATGGCCCTTCAATGGAGACCGTAATGATCATGTGACCCTCGGTCAAAATGAGTTTGACTCCCCTGCTCTAAACCAATAAAATATCCAGATTTGAAAGATGTTTCATTAGGTCTTATCTGCTGCTCCCGGTCTGGTGAGAAAATGGCTCTATGGAAGAGCTGAACTGTAGCTGTATGCATTGACCTGGGTGATTATAATCACTATTTTTGGATACTTGTGGTGCTGCTTCTTTTTCTATTTTTGGAATATTTTTTGGAGGATTTGGGGTTTAGCTCCGGCAGCCTGCACACGGTTATATTATTTTGTTATACATACGGTGCTGTTCCTCTACAAGATATAATGATTTCTTTAATGAGAACATGTGTTGAACTAAGAATCTCAAAGTTTTTTCATGTACTGTATTATAGATAGCATAAATGCTTCTTTAGGGATTTCCATGTATTGTATTGCCCTTTTTGCAGTTGTGTGCCGCTGGTAGTGGTGTGCGTTTGTATATTATTATTATTATTATTTATTTTTGAGCGCCCTTGCTTCCAGGGCGCTGTACATTCAGGTTTCATACATAACATAGGTCAAACAAGTACAACGGTGTCAAATTTCTCACTATCTATTTGTACTGATGGAGTGAGGTCCCTGCCCGTGAGGGCTTACAGTCTACAAGGAAGGTGGTAAGAGACAGAAGGTGAGGGGCAGACATGATTTCGGATAGTGTAGTGACAGTAGGGTTATTGTTGGTTATAGGCAATCCTGAAGAGATGGGTTTTCAGGTTGCTTTTGAGGCTGGTGAGAGTGGGGGAGAGTCTGATGTGTTGGGGCAGTGAGTTCCAGAGTGTGGGGGAAGCACGGGAGAAGTCTTGGAGACGGTTATGTGAGGAGTTGACACAGGGAGAGCGGAGAAGAAGGTCCTGTGAGGAGCGGAGAGTGCGTGAGGGGAGATATCTGGAGACTAAGGCAGAGATGTATGGAGGGGAGAGATTATGGAGAGCCTTGTAGGTCAAGGTTATTAACTTGAAGTGAATTCGCTGGGCAATGGGAAGCCAGTGAAGGGATTGGCAGAGGGGAGAGGCAGAGGAGTATCGAGGAGGGAGGTGGATAAGACGAGCAGCAGAGTTGAGGATGGATTGGAGGGGAGAGAGGGTGCTAGCTGGGAGGCCGCAGAGAAGGATGTTGCAGTAGTCTAGGCGGGAGATGACAAGGGCATGGACCAGCATTTTTGTAGTGTTATAGTTGAGGAATGAGCGGATGCGAGAGATGTTTTTCAGGTGGAGGCTGCAGGCGGATGTGAGGGCTTGTCTGTGCGGCTTGAAGGACAGATTGGAGACAAGGGTTATCCCAAGGCAGCGGACTTGTGGAGCTGGTGAGAGAGTGTAGCCATTGACTGTGATAGAGAGATCAGGTGGAGGGGTAGAGAGGGACGGTGGGAAGATGATGACTTCAGTTTTCTCCACATTTAGTTTTAGGAGATGGGAGGAGAAGAAGGAGGCGATGGTCGACAGACAGTCAGGGATCCGGGAGAGAAGAGAAGCGATATTTATATATGCCGCAACCTTGCCAGTGGCACCCAGGTTGTGTATTTTCAGAAATGTTTTTTTCTGCAGAACTATACATTGTATTTGGCATATATTGCTTTTAATCTATATAGGGAGGAATGGATGCCTCCATTTTGGTTTCTTGCACCCTGCCCACCTCCACAGCTTGCAAGGTTGGTGTTTTTTTATTTTTCTCTCTGGATAATGGAGGTCGGCTGACCCAATGAGAGGTCTGAATTTGACTCTAGTGAGAGGTAAAAATAGAGTAGGACCACCCGCCTTGAGATCCTGTTGTAAGCTGTGGGTGGCTTAAACATTTTTTGATCAAAACGTGTGAACTAAGAATCTCAAAGTTTTTTTTTCATGTATGATAGATAGCATAAATGCTTCTTTGGAAGTTTCCATGTATTGTATAGCCCATGTGTTGCTTGGGGCTCAAATTCTGGCTAACAGGTGATATGATTAAGAGCCTTCAGGCTTGAAACGCGTAAGCGGTTTTGGTGAATTTTTGACCATGATGTGACTTCTTTTGCCCGTTGTTATGGCTTTGGCTTTTAAGAATTTTTCTAATAAACTGGATAATTTTACCTACAGTTAAAACCAGAAGTTTCCGTCCCCTCTATAAAAAGCCCGATCTGCAGGTTTCTCTCACTACCTGACAAGAAATGAGAATAAACCTTCCCCGACCTTCCAGACAGTTTTTCGGCGGTTTCCAATTTTTAAAACATTTTTGTGTCACTGATTTTGTACAGTTTTTGGACTTTTTTTGAAAGTCGTTTTAATCAATTTGCTAATAAGGTGATATATGTTATATATATCATTCCAAAAAACATCAGAGAAACATTGCAGCCTGAGTTGTGGGCCGCGCATTAGCAATAGGATAATTTATATTACGTAATTACACACAGCGGTTCTGTTACATGTTCTGTGTTCATCCTGCCAGAAAGGAGGCATCACATGAGACCTGCAGGACGTGTGCACATTTTCTTCTTGTAGTTGATTGATCAAAGCCTTTCTGCATCATTTTCTGCTCCTTAATTATCTTAAATAAATCTTTCTACAGTCGACAGTCGGACTTTGTTAGTAAAAATAATAAGCCTGCAGCTCTGGAAGAGAGCAGAGACTGTGGTCGGGGGTGGTACAATGACATCAGATGATGTCTGGTTAGGTGGAGCAGTATAGGTCTCAGGGGAACCTATAGAACTGAATTAATAGTGTTAGCCAGCCATGAGAAAGAAAACTACCTACATGTGGCTTTTAAGGGGTCAGTGGACAGAGGGAGGAGCGTGAAAAGAGGGAGGAGTCAGTGAACGGGGCAGAGCAGTGAACAGAGGGAAGGAGTCAGTGAACAGAGGGAAGGAGTCAGTGGACAGAGGGCAGGAGTCAGTGGACAGAGGGAAGGAGTCAGTGAACAGAGGGGAAAAGGAGTCGGGGGACAAGGGAGGAGTCGTGGACAGAGGGCAGGGTCAGTGAACAGAGGGAGGGTCAGTGAACAGAGGCAGGAGTCTGGATCAGAGGAGAGAGTGTCGTCGAACAGAGGGAAGGAGTCAGTGGACAGAGGGCAGTAGACAGAGGGCAGGGGTCAGTAGAACAATGTGGCTAGGAGTCAGTGGACAGAGGGCAGTAGACAGAGGGCAGGAGTCAGTGGAGAGAGGGCAGGAGTCAGTGGACAGAGGGCAGTAGACAGAGGGCAGGAGTCAGTGGACAGAGGGTAGTGGACAGAGGACAGGAGTCAGTGAACGGAGGGCAGGAGTCAGTAAACAGAGGGCAGGAGTCAGTGAACAGAGGGCAGGAGTCAGTGAACAGAGGGCAGGAGTCAGTGGAGAGAGGGCAGTGGACAGAGGGCAGGAGTCAGTGTACTGAGGGCAGGAGTCAGTGAACAGAGGGCAGGAGTCAGTGAACAGAGGGCAGGAGTCAGTGAACAGAGGGCAGGAGTCAGTGAACAGAGGGCAGGAGTCAGTGGATAGAGGGCAGTGGACAGAGGGCAGGAGTCAGTGAACAAAGGGCAGGAGTCAGTGAACAGAGGGCAGGAGTCAGTGGACAGAGGGCAGGAGTCAGTGAACAGAGGGCAGGAGTCAGTGAACAGAGGGCAGGAGTCAGTGAACAGAGGGCAGGAGTCAGTGAACAGAGGGCAGGAGTCAGTGAACAAAGGGCAGGAGTCAGTGGACAGAGGGCAGGAGTCAGTGGACAGAGGGCAGTAGACAGAGGGCAGGAGTCAGTGGACAGAGGGCAGGAGTCAGTGGACAGAGGGCAGGAGTCAGTGGACAGAGGGCAGGAGTCAGTGGACAGAGGGCAGAAGTCAGTGGACAGAGGGTAGTGGACAGAGGACAGGAGTCAGTGAACGGAGGGCAGGAGTCAGTGAACAGAGGGCAGGAGTCAGTGGATAGAGGGCAGTGGACAGAGGGCAGGAGTCAGTGGACAGAGGGCAGGAGTCAGTGAACAGAGGGCAGGAGTCAGTGGACAGAGGGCAGGAGTCAGTGGACAGAGGGCAGGAGTCAGTGAACAGAGGGCAGGAGTCAGTGGACAGAGGGCAGGAGTCAGTGGACAGAGGGCAGAAGTCAGTGGACAGAGGGTAGTGGACAGAGGACAGGAGTCAGTGAACGGAGGGCAGGAGTCAGTGAACAGAGGGCAGGAGTCAGTGATCAGAGGGCAGGAGTCAGTGGATAGAGGGCAGTGGACAGAGGGCAGGAGTCGATGGACAGAGGGCAGTGGACAGAGGGCAGGAGTCAGGACACGGGCAGAAGACGGCGGGCAGGAGTCAGTGGACAGAGGGCAGGAGTCAGTGGATAGAGGGCAGTGGACAGAGGGCAGAAGTCATTGAACAGAGGGCAGGAGTCAGTGGACAGAGGACAGAAATCAGTGAACAGAGGGCAGAAATCAGTGAACAGAGGGCAGTAGTCAGTGGACTGAGGGCAGAAGTCAGTGGACTGACGGGCAGTGAACAGAGGGAAGGAGTCAATTTACAGAGGGCAGTGGACAGAAGTCAGTGGACAGAGGGCAGTGGACAGAGGGAAGGAGTCAATTTACAGAGGGCAGGAGTCAGTGGACAGAGGGCAGGAGTCAGTGGACAGAGGGCAGTAGACAGAGGGCAGGAGTCAGTGGACAGAGGGCAGTAGTCAGTGGCCAGAGGGCAGGAGTCAGTGGGAGCAGGGAGGAAAGTACACACTATATTACAAAGCAGGAAAGATCTTCCTTTGTGAGACCAATTCTGCCAGATATTCATAACCGAATGGAAGACTTCAGGGTCGCTGGATGTGATGGAAAGGGTGATGGCAAGCTCAGCGCCGAGTGCAGGCAATTATCTGTCTGGAGCAGATGACCAGGGAACGCTCTGCGCTGTGTCAGTCACATGAATCCTCGGTTCTGTAATAAAATTGTGTTTCTTAACACAAAGCAGATACGACGACATTGCTCCGGTTCCTCTGAGATATTTAACCAGCAAACGGGGGCTTTACTGCTGTGACCAACAAATCGAGCCCAGGAGACATACTAGATGATAGGATTCAGATCAATGTCATGTACGGCAATGTAACGCTATGTACGTCCATGTCTCCTGTAAGGGTATGTTCACAAGACTTATTTGCATGGCGAACTTTGGCGCATAATTGCACCAAAGTACACCCCGCAAATACGGTCAAATCATTGCACTCATTGAGTGCTAGGTTAACCCCTTAAACCGAACACCTGAAAAGTACTTTCTGACCGGCACATTGTTTTTTAGTTTTCGCCTCCTTGCGTTTGAACAGTTGTAACTTTTTTATTTTTTCAATGACGCAGTTGTGTGAGGCCTCATTTTATTTGGGACCAGTACTTTTTTGGGGAATAGTTTAAGTTCACTTATGAATTATTGCAGATTTTTTTTTCAATTTGTTTTTCAATTTTTTTTTATTTTTTTTTACACTTAATAACTTGTTAGATTAATTTTACAGGTTATTACGATTGAGTGGATACCTAATATGTGTAGGGTTTTTGTGTGTGTAATGTAAGTACAATTATTTTATATTAAATATTTATTGTTATTTTATTATTTACTTTGTTTATTTTTTTTTCTACACTTTTTTATGTTTTTTACTTAGTTATCCTATGAAGGGATAACTGCTTTACATTATTTTTACACTTAGTAATGTATTAGCATATTCATATCTGACATAATATGTGTCAGTTTGACACAGGCAGCGATCAGGGCTGCATACAGTCAAAAGTCGTCGGGCGGTCGTTAAGGGGTTAAAAGAACGTATTTCCTGGCATGTACTGTGCGCCCATAAAAAGAAGTGATGTATCACTGCTGCAACTATAAATATATGCAACTAAATAGGAGGCAGGGCCTTGCGCTGTTGAAAGTACGAGCTGAAAGTACTTTCAACCTGTGCATGCCGCAATATGAGCTGACCAGAGCGTACTTTCAACATTCCCATCTTGTTTGTACTTGTGTATAATTGTTTGTACAGATGAACAAGGCTCCTTCAGGTATCTGGAAATTGCACCCAAGGATGATCCAGACTTGTGCAAGTCCACAATTCTCTTCCTGATATCTTGGCCGATTTCTTTAGACTTTCCCATGATGTTACACACAGAAGCAGTGAGTTTCTGGTGTGCATTAAAATACATCCAAAGGTGTGTCTCTAACTCAGATTTTCCCCAAAAAAACCTATAAAAAGTTTCCCAAAGGGGCCCTGACTTCATCAAATGGGCGGCCCAATTGTTTAAAGGCAGGGGGTAACCCCCAGTGTATGGAAAACCTTCTGACTTTGCAAAAAGGGTAAAAAAAAATTCCTTTAAAAAATTTTCCCCCCCGCATTTTTTTCTGCATTTGGCAAATAAAAAAAATTTTTTGGTTCCAAATTTACCAAAAACCCGGGAAGGGTTTTATTCTTTTTTCATGTCAGAGAGTGAAAAAAACCCTGAAAGGAGGGGGGCTTTTTATAGAAGGATGGAAAACCCTGCGATGGGGCTTTATATAAGGGTTTGGAAAAACCCCTGCAGATGGGGTTTTAAATAGGGGGGGAGGGAGAAACCTGCAATGGGGCTTTATATTGGGGGGGGGGGAAAGAAACCTCAAGGGGGCTTTAAAAAGGGGGGGAAAGGAAAACCCTTTAAAGAGGGGGGGTTTAATAGAGGGGGGGGAAAAAAAAACCCGGGCAGATGGGGTTTTATTAGAAGGGGGGAAAAACCGGGCAGAGGGGGGGCTTTATATAAGGGAGGAAAACCTCAGAGGGGGGTTTTTAAAAAAGAGGGAGGAAAAACCCCTGCAGATGGGGTTTATTAGGGGGGAAAGGGAGAAAACCTGCAGATGGGGCTTTATATAGGGGGGAGGGAGAAAACCTGAGTTGGGGCTTTATATAAAAAGGGGAAAATGGAAAACCCCCTGCGGGAGGGGGGCCTTTATATAGAGGGGAGGGAGAAACCTGGGGAGGGGGTTTATTTTTAGGGGGGAGGGAAAAAAAACCTTGCAGATGGGGCTTTATAAAGGGGGAGGAAAAACCTGCAGAGGGGGCTTTTTTTTAAAAAGGGATGGGGGAAACCTGCAGAGGGGGTTTTAAATATAGAGGGGAGGGGAAAACCGGGCAGATGGGCTTTAAAATGGAGGGGGGGGAGAAACCCTGCAGTTGGGCTTTTTTGAGGGGGGGGGAAAAACCTGCAGATGGGGCTTTTATAAAAGGGGAGGGAAAAACCTGCAGATGGGGGCTTTTTTAAAAGGGGAGGGGGAAACCTGCAGAGGGGGTTTTTAAATGGGAGGGGGGAAAAACTGCTGGTTTCCCCTTTATTCCCAAAGTCCAAAAAAACCCCAAAAGTCCTACAGCCCCCTTTTCCCCTTATTTCCCCACCACCCAAACGAATGCTTAGCCCAAAACTTTGGGACCTTTCCTGTACTGCCCTCCTATGTCTGTGGTGACTTCATACAAAATTTCTCTCCTTACCCAGAAAGGAAAATTTGGGCTTTTTTTACAATTTCCCCCCGGTGCCGGCCATCAGACTTATAACGCTCATTGTTCCCCCAGCCCTCCTTCTCTTGTTATCTATCACGACCTGGAATCGGCTGGTTTATTCACGAACAAGGGCCTTTTTTTTTTGTAAATAGTTAGAAGGAGACCTCAATACATGCCCTTCCGCATTTCCGGGGGGGTAGTGGTGCAGGCACTAATGGAGCAGCATTTCAAGATGCAAAATTTAGGGAAGTCGGATACAGTAAAGCCCCGTTCACAAAGCGTTTTTCCTTCTCGTTTGTGATTTCCGTCTCTCTCGCTCTGTGTTGATGCAGAAACTGTGTACGTTCAGTAAATAGGGCAAACATGGCTCAATTCAATAGTTCAAATGCAAACTAATAATCCAACGTGATCAGCTAAAAGCAGGAATTTTACTGAAAATATGTCATAAGCAAACAGCTAAAAGGGGCAGGTAAACTGAAGATACGCTGACGCGTTTCGAACCAGTGAAGGAGCTGTGAACTAAAACTTTTAACCGGTTTAAAACGCGCAAGCGTATTTTCAGTTTACCTGCGCCTTTTTAAACTTGCGAGTGAGAAATCCTCTCCTGCCAGTCCTTCTCAGGCCCGATTTTGCCGTCGACATGCGTGCTTGTAACAGTTTAAAACCAAAATATAACCAAAAAATCCAAAATAATAATCGCTAAAACGGATTTTTATTTAAAATAGCATAAGCAAACCTAAAAAAGGGGCAGGTAAAATGAAGATACGCTGACGCGTTTCAAACAAGTAAAAGTTTCATGTTCAAAGCTGTTTTACTGGTTCAAAACGCGTAAGCGTATTTTCAGTTTCACTGCCCCTTTTAGCTGCTTGCTTATGGCATATTTTCAATAAAATTCCTGCCTTTAGCCGGGCACAAGGATTTTATTTGGGTTTTAACTATTACACAACCGCAATCGAGACTAAACAAGGGGGGTTTAAGGACTGGGAGGAGAAATTTCTCACCAGAATTTAAAAAAAGGGGCAGGTAAACTGAAAATACATTTACGCGTTTCAAACCAGTAAAAGGTTCTTGTTCACAGCTGCTTTAGTGGTTTGAAACGCGTAAGAGTATTTTCAGTTTACCTGCCCCTTTTATCCATTTGCTTATGGAATATTTTCAATAAAATTCCTGCCTTTAAACGATCACACTGGATTATTATTTTGGATTTGAACTATTACATTTGCCGCAAGTCGACGGCTAATCCTAGTGTGATGGGAGGACTGGCAGAAGAGGATTTCTCACCCGAAAGTTTAAAACGGTGCAGGTAAGCTGAAAGTACGCTTGCGCGTTTCGAACCGGTAAAAAAGTTCTTGTTCACAGCTGCTTCACTGGTTCGAAACGCGCAAGTGTATTTTCAGTTTCACTGCCCCTTTTAGCCGTTTGCTTATGGCATATTTTCAATAAAATTCCTGCCTTTAGCCGGTCACACAGGATTATTATTTTGTATTTGAACTATTACATGCACCGCAAGTCAACGGCTAATCAGGGCATGATGGGAGGACTCGCAGGAGAGGATTCCTCACTCGGAGGTTTAAAAAGGTGCAGGTAAACTGAAAATACGCTTACGCATTTTAAACTGGTAAAAAGTTCTTGTTCACAGATGCCTCACTGGTTCAAAACGCGTAAGCGTATTTTTCAGTATTTTCAGATGGGAGGACTGGCAGGAGAGGGCCTTTCACCCGAAAGTTTCAATATGGAGACCAAGAAGGGGCGAGCTGATCGTGATTCCTTATCAACTAGTTTATAGTCCAATTCAGAATAAGTTTGCTCTATAGAATTCTATGGCCCCCGTCACAGCCCCGATGTGGTATCTGTCAGGATAAATTTCTCATGCAATCCCAATGGACATAGCAACTGGGAGGAAAAATGCAATGTACTCAGTAATCTAAGGCATTATGGGAAAGGAGCTGAGAAGCTCGAGCGCCCTCTATTGGATGTATCAAATCCTCAATTTGCTTCCGACTCACTGAATCTTTAGAAAGCAAAAGAGATATTAGACAAACCAGTATCACTCATCTGCATACAGCTGTTTTGGGGTTTTGCCCCTCATCAGTGCAGAGCAGAGCGATACTGGCTGGTTGGGTGGGAGGCAATGAGTGGCTCAGAAAGGGGAACATCTCTCCTTGTGGAGAGCACCATATAGGTGTGTAGAGTTTTGAATTGCCTTTTTGCCCCCCACTAATCATCTGCATATCACAAGGCATTATGGGAAAGAAGCTGAGAAGAGAGATATTGTGATGGGCAATGTTCTGCTGGGGGGTCCTGGCATAATGTGGATGACTGGGTGCATGTGCATCACTTACTTGGAGAAGAGAAGGATGCATTATGGGAAGAAGACAAGATGGCGGAGGCATGGTGGTGGGCAATGTTCCACCGGGGGGTCCTGGCATCATGTGGATGTTATTATGACATGTACCACCTACCTAGCATTGTACAGACCAAATACATCCCTCTAGGGCAGCGATATGACTATTGCCACAAAAACTGTTCAAGATTGATTAACATGACAAAGAGTTCAAGGTGTTGACGCGATCTTCAAATGCCCCAGAATGCCGTTCAATTGAGCAGCTGTAGGATATGCTGGAAACATGTCTGATTCCTGGAGGGTGCACATCACATCTAATAGGACTTTAAAAGACCTTCTACAGACACCACAGGACACCTTCAGAGCTCTTCTGGAGTCCACCAGTTATGGTGGTACGAGTTTTAATGTTATGGCTGATCGGTGCATATTCCCAATTCTTATCCCCCTCTCATGGAATAGTATAGTGCAGGGTAGAGGATAAGAGCTCATCATCTGTAGATGGCCCTGAGCCTAAGGAGAGATTGTTATTGCATTTGGTAAAAAAATCACACTAGGCCCCATTGCAGGTGCAGCTTTTGTGCATCACATAATAGGCTTGCGAGCTCGAGTGCCTGCCCTCTCCATCGCTCTCGAGCCTCCTCTTTACCTGGGTGCGCAGGAGCTCTCACTGTCTCATTTAAGGTGCATTAGCAGAACAAAAGCTCGTCAGTCAGCGTTTTCTCAGGACCGGGCTTTGATGGCGACCGACAAAAGGTTCCCTTAGATTGGGCACATTAGACGTAAGCCATACACATGCTGCAGGGCCCAGGCTTTTGTTTCTGGGTGTCCCCGAACGTCTCCCCCCTCTATGCTCCTGTCTGTCCTCCATTATGGACCCGCACGTCTCCGCGCTCTTACATTGCCAGGTGCTGAGTGATGTGGTGAATTTAGCTCACAAATAACTGATGCTTGGAACTGTATTTACCAAGAGGTTTATCTAAGTCAACTAGAGATGTCAATGACTGATAAACAGCTGCACGCACCGAAGACGAAGCAGAGGCCTCGGGCTCCACAATCTCTATTCAGTTTATGGTGCACGAGATTAAGGGCTAGTTCACAAGGCATTTTTGGATCCGTGTTGGATCCGAAAATCGCATCCAAAAACGCATTGGCGATCGGATCCAAAATAGAGTATCCAACACGTGTCCAGCAAGTGCACGTATCCAACAAGTACACGTATGCAACAAGTGCACATATCCACCAAGTGCACGTATCCACCAAGTGCACGTATGCAACAAGTGCACGTATGCAACAAGTACACGTATGCAACAAGTGCACGTATCCAACAAGTGCACGTATCCAACAAGTCAGTATCCAAAGTGCACTTCCAACAAGTGCACGTATCCAACATGTGCCGATCCAACATTGCACTATCAAATGTGCAGATCCACAAGTGCACGTATCCAACATGTGCACGTATCCAACAAGTACACGTATCCAACAAGTACACGTATCCAACAAGTGCACGTATCCAACAAGTGCACGTATCCAACAAGTACACGTATCCAACAAGTCACGTACAACAAGGAATGTATCCAACAATGCACGATCCAACAACCGCACGTATCCAACAAGTGCACGTATCTAAAAAGTGCACGTATCCGACAAGTACACGTATCCAACAAGTGCTCGTATCCAACAGTGCACGTATCCAACATGTGCACGTATCCAACAAGTGCACGTATCCAACAAGTGCACGTATCACAATGCACATGCACAAGTGCACGATCACAAGTGCACGTATGCAACAAGTGCACGTATCCAACAAGTGCACGTATCTAACAAGTGAATGTATCCAACAAGTGCACGTATCTAACAAGTGCACGTATCCAACAAGTGCACGTATCCAACAAGTGCACGTATCCAACAAGTGCACGTATCTAACAAGTGAATGTATCCAACAAGTGCACGTATCCAACAAGTGAATGTATCCAATAAGTGCACGTATCTAACAAGTGCACGTATCCAACAAGTGCACGTATCCAACAAGTGCACGTATCCAACAAGTGCAATAATCCAACAAGTGCACGTATCCGACAAGTGCACGTATCCGACAAGTGCACGTATCCGACAAGTGCACGTATCCAACAAGTGCACGTATCCAACAAGTGCACAAATCTAACAAGTGCACGTATCCAACAAGTGCACGTATCTAACAAGTGCATGTATCCAACAAGTGCACGTATCCAACAAGTGTATGTATCCAACAAGTGCACGTACCTAAAAAGTGCACGTACCTAAAAAGTGCACGTATCCAACAAGTACACATATCCAACAAGTGCACATATCCAACAAGTACACATATCCAACAAGTGCACGTATCCAACAAGTGCACATACCTAAAAAGTGCACATACCTAAAAAGTGCACACCAACAAGTGCACAAATCTAACAAGTGCACGTATCCAAAAAGTGCACGTATCCACAAGTGCACGTATCCAACAAGTGCACGTATCCAACAAGTGCATGTTTGGATGTATGTTGGATGCAGCAGGATTGCACCCTATAGTTTTAAATAGGGCTCCTGCTGCGTCTTTCAGACAGTCAGTTCTTGGAACGGATCCAAAAGACGCAATGAGACGCAGCGGTGATCACTTGTGTGAACCCCGATGCGTGTTTCAAAGTAAAAGCAATGTAAATCACATTGCTAATTATTAAATACGTGTTTGGGTCTGTTTAGGGTCCGACAGATGGATCCAAACACGCATCTAAAAACATATGTTCACACGGACTCAACACGGCGTGAACATACCCTAATAAGTCACATCCGAAACGGTGCCGAACTGTGCAACATTAGTGATGGGTGCGGACGAGGGGTGAATGGACGGTGACATCATTTTCAATGGGGATCAGTTAAAAAAAACAAGTGCATATTAGTTGCACAAATGTCCGGCAGATGCAATGAGGCTGGGTCCTCGCGTTGCATTTTTGTTGCGTTTTTCACCTGCATAAAAAACGGCAGAAATTTTAAAAATTGCATGCAATTTCTTAATGCAGTTTTTTTTGCTCCTAAGGGCGAGTTCAAACGACAAGAAGAACATTCACGCCAGCTCACCTTGATAGCAGTAAATTGAGACTCCCAGGTAACCGTCTGTGCCCATGCCGACGCTCCGAGAGGCGAGTGTAGTCTAGCAAAGAAAGGTCCACAGTGGCCGGCACCAGATACGGATAAGAACCAAGGGATTTTTACTTACGAAATGGTAGCCAAGCAGTGTAATACACAAGATCAGAGGGGCAGTAATGCCGACATGTCTTGGGCAGCAATGCCCTTAGTGGTAGCGCATTACTGCCCGAAACATGTCATGTTTCGCTACTATTTTGTGAATAAAAACCCCTCGGTGTACATGTTAGATACGTGTACTTGTTGGATACGTGCACTTGTTGGATATGTGCATTTGTTGGATACGTGCATTTGTTGGATACATGCACTTGTTGGGTACGTGCACTTGTTGGGTACGTGCACTTGTTGGGTACGTGCACTTGTTGGGTACGTGCACTTGTTGGATACGTGCACTTGTTGGATACGTGCACTTGTTAGATACGTGCACTTGTTAGATACGTGCGCTTGTTGGATACGTGCGCTTGTTGGATACGTGCGCTTGTTGGATACGTGTACTTGTTAGATACGTGCACTAGTTAGATACGTGCACATGTTGGATACGTGCACATGTTGGATCCGGCCAATGTGGACGTTTCTTTGCCGAGTTCACACAAAGTCTTTTTTGGGCGTTAACAGGAAAAAGTTGTTTCCTCGCAGAAAATTCCACGCTTGCAATTTCAATGCGGAAATGCCACGGATGCGACGCGTCTGATTTCTGCCTCCTCTACTTTAGTATTGTCGATCTGTAAAACACCTTAAAAAAATTGCGGAATAAGAAAAGAACAAACGCCACAAAGAGCGCCCCCCTGGTGAGATACTGTAAAAAGCTGAAGGAAAAGTCTGATGAAGTGTATCCGCACGAAACGCGTTGCTTCAAAATCAACAAGATAATTAAAAAAAGACTACGCTCTCACCTTAAAATGGCCAGTTTGTAGCTTGAAATAGTCAGCCCCATACAGTAATCCACTGTGTATCCGATGCCAGGGTCCTGGGTTTACAGCAAACAAACCCCCAGCAAAGTCCGTCGCAAAAACGAATGGACCAGCATCTTAAGAACGTGGGAAAATCTTTATTTAATCTTCACATACAGTGATAAAGAGATAGGAAACAAAACCAAGATAGGAAACAAACGCATTGTGGGCAAGTCTTTGCCCTTGTTCACTGCTGCAAGGAATTGCCCAAAATGCGTTGGTGTTGTTTACATACAGGTGATAAATAGACAGGAAACAATACCAACGCTTTGTGGGCATGTCCTTGCAGCAGTTAACAAGGGCAAAGACTTGCCCGAAACACGTTGAAGTTGTTTTACATACAGGTGATAAAGAGATAGGAAACAACACCAAGATAGGAAACAAACGCGTTTTGGGCAAGTCTTTGCCCTTGTTCACTGCTGCAAGGACTTGCCCAAAATGCGTTGGTGCTATTTACATACAGGTGATAAAGATTTTTCCATGTGTTTGAGATTTTGTTCCATCTGTTTTTTTTGCTGTGGGCTTCAAAATAAACCTTTGGTTAATTCTACGGATCTGCGGCGCTGATATCGGTACCGGCTACTTCCTAGATAGTTAAGAGAACCGGCTTTTTGCCTTAAAAAAACCTGACATGTCAATCCTTTATAGGTGTGGACAGTGCGTGGCGATGATTTTACATTGTAGTTAATGGGAAATGTTCTGCAGTCGCTTTACTGCCATTGTTGACTCTTATTTAGGGGTGTGTTAATTTATTCAACGTGCAATGTGCCCCAAAATAAGCGTGAAAAATCCCTGTGTGAATGAACCCTATCTCTCATTTGCTACACAGGTATAATTAGGGTGAACTTAATGTATATGTTTGTAACTTGCTGTGAATTCGCATGCACCGACGCACCTATACTACGTACTGCATGACGAAAAATATAACACAAGACTCTGCCCCTAATGCAGAGTGTTTGGACAGATGAAGAATTGTTGGTCAGTACTGCACTAACCTGGTGATGTTGCACAAGTCAGGAGGCGCCACTCCCCACAGTGAGTGCCTGTTAGTTTATGGTGCGTGTTTTACATGCATAAAATACACCTGTTTTCTCCTAAAATATTCAGGTATTTCAGCATCGGTTTTATGTCCAGTAAACATATCCTGAGGATGGGGGCAGGGGACAGACTGGAAAAATTAGAAAAAGCCACAGCCAGAATTAAAGGCCTAGTCTTGGATTTCTGCGACAAGGAACCTGTAGGCTGTGGAATTGGATGCAGATTATCTGCAATGAAAGAGGCTGATCTGTGTCAGTAAAAAACCTTGTGCAATGTGGACCATGGAGGTTTCCACATTCACAAATGCCTCCCTCCCCCCCCCCCCCCCTTCCCAGCGAGGAAGTCCTTGCCCGGTAACAGTGGTTGAAAGCGCTGTGTTCTCCATTCTGTTCTATGGGAGTTCCCAGTACAGAGGAAGCGCTGTGTTCTCCAATCTGTTCTATGGGGAGTTCCCAGTACAGGGGAGCGACTGATGTTCTCTTCCATTCTGTTCTATGGGAGTTCCCAGTACAGGGGAGCGCTGTGTTCTCTCCATTCTGTTCTATGGGAGTTCCCAGTACAGGGGAGCCCTGTGTTCTCTTTCATTCTGTTCAATGGGAGTTCCCAGTACAGGGCAACGCTGTGTTCTCTCCATTCTGTTCTATGGGAGTTCCCAGTACAGGGGAGCGCTGTGTTCTCTCCATTCTGTTCTATGGGAGTTCCCAGTACAGGGAGCACTGTGTTCTCCATTCTGTTCTATGGGAGTTCCCCAGTACAGGGAAGTGCTGTGTTCTTCATTCTGTTCTATGGGAGTTCCCAGTACAGGATAGCGCTGTGTTCTCCATTCTCTTCTATGGGAGTTCCCAGTACAGGATAGCGCTGTGTTCCCTCCATTCTGTTCTATGGGAGTTACCAGTACAGTGGATTCGGTTGTACTTCAAACTCCCATAGAACAGAATGGAGAGTCGTGCACAAGCTGGAACGCCTCTTCATTCTGAGCCGACACTTTCAGGGGCCCGTTCCCTAGATAGGTGCGGGGTCCAGAGGTGAGACCTGCATCTATCAAACTTTATCACTAGGATATGTCATCACAGTCTTTGGCGGGAGCACCCTTTTAATTGTTTGCAATTTTGATGCAGTTGAAAAACACAGCATAAGCAGAACATGTGAACTCAGCCTTGTAGAACTTCTACAGAAGAGAAAGAAAACGTTGCTTGGGATTTTATCATTTTCTATGAGGCCATCATGTTGCTGAAGCAGGGACGAGCTATAATCTACAGCAGGTGACAACGACACTAGTATTAGAGCAAGCGACTTTATGCGATGATGCTCAGGAAAATGTTACTGAGAAAACCTTTGAAGCTGAAATAAGCCCTGATCTATTTATAATGAGAAGGTTTTTACTCTATTTCTACAGAGAGGATTGATTATTAGTCCTTTTTTTTTCTATTACCTAATTTATACGTGACACTGGAAAGATAAAAGAATTATTGCTTGCACAAACTTAAAGGGGTTTTGCCACAAAGTAAAATTGACGTGCGAAGCTTGTAAATTAAATAATAAACATTTTCTCCATTTATTATTATTAAACATTCTGCACCATTTTAGTTTTAGCTGCTCCCTTAGTGACTCATAGTGTACGGCTCATCTCCAGGAGATATGACCAGTGACGAGAGCTCCTCAGTCCTGGCTGCACATGCTCAGACATCACCTCTCCTCTCAGGCAGCTATTGTCCGTCAATTTCCTGCTTAGTAATCACACACACTCACTGCTGAGCAAGTGCTCTACCCCAGGTACTGTCATTCTTCTCCCGTCATCTGTATTCCTTAGTAATCACACACACTCACTGCTGAGCGAGTGTTCAACCCCAGGTTCTGTTACTCTACTCCCGTTGTCTATACTCCTTAGTAATCACACACACTTACTGTTGAGCGAGTGTTCAACCCCAGGTGCTGTTATTCTACTCCTGTTGTCTATACTCCTTAGTAATCACATATACTCACTGCTGAGTGAGTGTTCTACCTCTGGTGCTGTCATTCTACTCCCGTCCTCTGTACTCCTTAGTAATCACACACACTCACTGCTGAGTGAGTGTTTAAACCCAGGTGCTGTCATTCTACTCCCGTCCTCTGTACTCCTTAGTAATTAGTCAAACAGTGTAAATAAATAAAAGGAAAAAAGGAACCTCAATCAGTTATGTGCACGGAGACGGAAAAAAAATCCATGTGTGGCTCCTGCAAGGATTTGAACCTAAGAACCGAGATGCTGAAAAGGCAAAAGTGCTATACTTTATAAAGAGATATTGGACCCAGGTAAAATTTAAAACACTTTAATGAAGCACTTTTAAAATTGACATCCACTTTCAGGCATTAAAACCGTGATATACAGCATGACAATAAATGGACGAATGGTAATAGCATATACTCAGCGTTAGGTTGCGACCCTCCCGGTCGTTCAAAAAATTCAAGGCAAAAGTCCATGCATCGATCTGGGAGACGCCAGGGCCCAGAGCAAAAGATGGCGCAATGTTTGGTAGCTACGCGCACTCGGACGTGCAACGTTTCGGGGCAAACTCCCCCCCTTCCTCAGGCACGAGCATATCAGTATACAGCCACTCCTTAAATAGGTAAGAGGGCGTTTACTCCTACATTCTAAAGTGCCCCTGTGGGCGAGTATATGTGGGGCAGACATCGAGATGTATTAGAGTCAGAATCAATGAACATAGGTCGGCCATTAGAAGCTATAGAAAAAAACTGAAAACCCCTAGTGATGACTTAGTGTATCTAAAGATGTCGATCCCCCCAAAAAAACTTTTGGGGAAACGGGCCGTGGGTAAACACTTCGCGGAAGCACGGCATGACTTATGCGAATTGCGCTGGTGCGTTTTAGAAAAAGTTTTATGTAATGATAACGCATCCCTGACTATAAATTACTTAAACGTGAGGTTTACTGGATCACGGAGCTAGAGTCATTATCTCCGAGGGGCCTCAAATGAAAAGCCTCAATTTGGGCGAGTCTTCCTTTGAATTGGGTTACGTAAAAAGCTTGAGATGGTTTCCCACTTTTTTGCCTGCAGTTTATTCTTAATAATGATTTTATTTTTCGTGTATTTTTGTGTGTTTTTTTTTTTTGTTTTTTTAACGATGTTAGAATGTAGGAGTAAACGCCCTCTTACCTTTTTAAGGAGTGGCTGTATACTGATATGCTCGTGCCTGAGGAAGGGGGGGAGTTTGCCCCGAAACGTTCCCACGTCCGAGTGCGCGTAGCTACCATCATTGCGCCATCTCTGCTCGGGGCCCTGGCGTCTCCCAGATCGTGCATTGGACTTTTGCCTTGAATTTTTTGAACGACCGGGAGGTCGCAACCTTTCCCCTGAGTTATATGCTATTACCATTCGTCCATTTATTGTCATTTCGTATATCACGGTTGAATGCCTGAAAGTGGATGTCAATTTTAAAAGGCTTCATTAAAGTGTTGAAATTTTACCTGGGTCCAATATCTCTTTATAAAGTATTGATTGTGGGGCTTGGAGAACCCCGGCTGTGGAACCCGTTTAGCATACCAGCGAAACAAGTTATCATTGGTCTTACTGTTTATTGACTGAGGCAAAAGTGCTAACCATTCAGCTACCATTGTAGCCACTCACAGCTTTTTACATAAACAGACCTTTGTTTGACTAGAGTAAGCACACTGTGGGCAAAGGCATGGTGATGTCAAGCCTGCTGGGTTATATGATATGAATCTCAAACAAATTATTGCACACAAAAAGCTGAATCTTGATAAACCAGGCATGAAATATCTTTGTGGCAAAACCCCTTTAAGAAAAGCATCCAGTCACAGAGATGATAGGATATCATTGTTTTCATCAGCCCTGCACCCACCTATCTAAGTGTGCAAACATTTGCGCAAGACGGTTGTGAAACGCGCCACTAGAAGTTTACAGCACTTGACCCCGCCGGCATCGAACGCGTTCCCTCATCCACACTACCAGATCACACAGACGCCCTATGTGTAGAAGAAGAAGGAAAAAGTGAGGTCACCGCGTGTAGTCATCGGAGAGGTTATTTTTACGCTGGAAATAACACTCTTTACAGGAGTTCGCATTCCTCCGGCCGCTGTTTGCGCTCTACCTGTTCTATCAATATCTTGCGGTTTGGCACAGCCGCCTATGGGTGGGTGCAACCACTACTTTTGGTATTGTACATTTTTGCCCGACGATGCCAGCTCCAAAACAGATTCCACGGTTTAGAGGCCGAGGCCAAAGAGTCACAATGTGCTGGAGAGAGACCTCACCAAGAAACCTTAAATTACTGCAGAACAAGTCATCAGAAGCTTTGCCCGTAGCCGTCCTCCTCCACATACACAAACACAATTAGTGGAAGACGACTTTCATTACCAACAGGACGAAGCGTTGATGCTGTAACTTATATTACATATATATATAGATATATACACACACACAAAGGTAGATAGATAGATATGAGATAGATAGATAGATATGTCGTTAGACAGTAGATATGAGATAGAGAGATATGAGATAGCTAGATAGATATGAGATAGATAGATAGATATGGGAATAGATAGATATGAGATAGATAGATAGATAGATAGATAGATAGAGATAGATAGATATGAGATAGATAGATAGATAGATATGATAGATAGATAGATAGATATGATAGATAGACAGATATGAGATAGATAGATAGATATAGATATAGATAGATAGATATAGATAGATAGATAGATAATAGATTAGATATGGGATAGATAGATAGGGATAGATAGATAGATAGGGGATACAAGTAGATATGAATATAGATAGATAGATGGATAGATAGATAGATATAGAGATAGATAGATAGATATGGGATAGATAGATAGATATGATATGAGATAGATAGGGATAGATAGATAGATAGATAGACATAATATGAGATAGATAGATAGATAGACATGAGATAGATAGATAGATAGATATAGATAGATAGATAGATAGATGGATAGAGAGATAAATAGATACGTAATAAAACTGGGCAGTAGGATAGAGATAGATATGATATAGACGATATATAGGTAATAGATAATATTAGATAGATAATAGATAGATAAGTAAAATATAGAAGATAATAAAATGGATAAAAAATAAAAGATCTGATAAGGGGGGATAAAAGATAGATGATAGTTTAGATAGATAATATAGTGAAAATAAAAAATTTGGGCAGTACCTCAAGGTATAGTGAGTATGCACTTTTGGCTGGATCATGTTGGGTTTTAATTTTTTTTAAAAATTTAATAAAAACACATACAAAATATAAAATCTATAGCCCTACGCGTTTTGTAGCCAAACACCGGCACTTCATCAGGGGCATGTTCACACATTAAAGATGGGACATTTATAGTGTCAGATAGTAATAGAATACACGTAGATCACGTCTAATCCGGCTCCATGTGACTGCGGCTCATCCGGAGCCACGAGACACCTGGTTGGAGATGACACCCGTCAGTCAAACTCACATCGAGGCGTCTGACTGGCAAACAGGGAGCCCCAGTTTGTGTGGACGGTTTTAGTGTCAATCTCTAGACAGATCAACGTGTGATTAACTCTTTGATTTCTTAAAATATGTGACAAATTCTTAAAATTCAATAAATATATTATAATAGACTCTAATTTTTATGTATATTTCGAGAATCAGCCCCCTTTAAAAAACGGCCGGTGGTACTTAAAATTAATTGATATTTTACATATTTAAACTTTTTGGAATGGGGTTAAAAATATATGGCAATGTTTTTCTACTAAAAATAACCGTATATATAATGTTAAAAGGACAGAGGAAAAATGGGGAAAGATCGATCGCAAGTGGGGAAAAACGAGTTCCTCAGAGGATACCGTTCCCATTAAGGTTTCAGAGGGAAATCCCCCTAAACCCACCAAAAGCGCAACGTATGACGCCGTCGATAGATGGTGGTGAAGCTTGATATATAAAGGGAAGGAGAGGTTAAGTATAAAGTCTAGAGCAAGGTTGAAGCTTTTCATGGGGCGGCTGTTTGCTTTTGTACGACATAAATTTGAAATTCAGAAAAAAGAGTATGTGATACAAAATGACCCATTCGTGTGACTGCAAAGAACACACCGAATGCGTGAAAGCCCACATTGAAAAACAAAATTGCTATCTTATCCATACTTTTTTTTCCCCACAAAGGCATTAGGGAAAGGGGGTGAGACCCCCAAGCCCCCTTTGTTGGATGTAAAAAACCCTAAATTTGCTTTTCCCCAACGAGTCTTGAAAAAGCAAATAGGATTTTAGCCAAGCCAGTTTCTCATTGCAGACAACGCTTTTTCGGGGATTTTTGTCCCTCTTCAGTGCAGAGAGAGCGTACTGGGGGGCGTGTGGGGGCAGGGTAGCTCAGGAAGGGAAGATTTCCTTGGAGAGCACCGGGAACGAACGGCTTTTGGGGTTTGTTTTGCCTTTTTCGCCCTCTACTTGCATCTGCATATACAAGGCCTTTTAGGGAAAAAGGGTGAAAGCCCACAGGCCCTTTTGGATGTAACAAATCCTAAATTTTGCTTTTGACCCATCGAGTTTTGAGAAAGAAAAATAGGTTTTTTCCCAAAGCATTCTCTCTCTGAAAACAAAGCTGTTTTGGGATTTTTGCCCCTCTTCAGTGCAGAGCAGAGGTCAGCGATGGGTCAAAATCAATTGGGATTTGTTAAAACCAACAGAGGGCCCCTGGGGGTTCTCACCCCCCTTTTCCCCATAATCCCTTGTGATATGAGATAAAAAAAAACCCTTAAATTTTCTTTTTTAAGGGCCCCGGAAAAAAGGAAAAAAAAGTTTAAAACCCCCTTGCCCCCCTTGGACTTTTACGTAACTTCTCCTTCCTTATATAAAAAAGTTCCCCCACCAGTCTATCAGAGGGCTGTATACTTGCGTTTTTGGTGGGTTTAGGGGGTTTCCCGTCTGAAACCTTTTTTGGGGAACGGTTCCCTGGGGAACTCGTTCTCACCTTGCACAATCTTTTTCCCTTTATCCATCAAAGTCTTTTTTAAACATTATATATAGGGTTAATTTAAGTATGCATAACATTCCCCTAATTTAATACACCTTTTTACAAAATGTTTCAGAGTTGAAATTATCAAATAATTTCAAGTACCACCGGCCCGTAAAGGTGCTGACCCATCGAAAGTTCATAAATTAGAGTCTATTAAAAAATTTTTTTTGTTTTAAGAATTTGTCAATATTTTAAAAATAAAAGGTTTAATCACACGTTGATCTGTTGGAGTTTGACACTAAAAACCGTAACCAAACGGGGGGCTCCCTGTTTCCCCATTTAGACCCTCGATGTGGTTTGACTGACGGGTGTCTCCCCCAACCCAGGGGCCGTGGCCCCGGATGAGCCGCAGTCAATGGGGGGGGATAGACGTGATTTTATGTTTCTTTTCCCCTCTTACACTAAAAAATGCCCCAACTTTAAGTTAACATGCCCTGGGGGCCCGGTTTTTGGCTAAAAAAACGCTTTTGGGGTATAGTTTTTATACTTTGTGTTTTTTTAAATTTTTAAAAAATTAACCTAACACTGATCCAGCCCATAGTGACAAACCATTTAAACCTCTAGGCTACTGCCCGGTTTTTCTTTTAACTGTATCTATCACAAAGACTTTTTAAAAACTGGGGGTTCGGGACTGCAAAGCTGCCGAGGTTAAAGGGGTTTTATCGTTACAAGACATTCTCAGATTATGGGGACAGAAAAATAAGCATTTTGTAATTGGGTGATTACCCTGTCATTGGTTTAGCGAATCAGCTTCGCTGTAAATCTGTTTTTTTCCCTGCTTTTGTGGTCAGAACCCCCCCCTGGTTGATTCCTGTCCCTAAACCCCAAGCCCCCTGAAACTGTGTTTGGTGGTGAATTTTTTAGTTTTGGGATTTGCCCTAGACAGGAAACGTATGGCCACGCCCCCTGCGCTGTATTGGCTGCCTGCACACTCTGTGTTTCTCCCCTCTGAGTTTTTAAAATCGATATGAAAACCCAGAGTTGTGGCCTAGTAATTCAGCTTGGGGGGGATTGGGAAATTTCCCCTTTTAAAGGCTTTTTGAAGGGGTTGTTTTCCCCTTTTCCTACAGGTTCAGTCCTTAACTGCTATTTGAAAAGAGGGCTTTTCTTTTCCCAATCAAATCAAGCCCCGCCTCCTTATGACTCATTTGAGTGTTTTAACTGGTTCAACACTGTGTCTTATAGCTGTTTGGGTTAGGCAGTGCATGTGATATTGGGCAAAAAGGGGTTGGGATTTAAAGTCCCACCCCGGGGGTTTTTTTTTTTTTTTTCTTTTATTTTTGTCCAATATGTAAAAATATGAAAAATGGGTGTTAAACCTAAAATTTTATATATAAACACACAAAAACCCCCCCTATATAGTGTCCCATCCTCCAAGCATTCCCAACATAGGAAAAAATGCATATCCCTTCAGGGTGACACTTTATTTTGGGGACAGTTGTGTTTTATATCATTATAGAGATTGCATTATATTTTAGGTTCCTAAATATGTGTAGAATTTAGGGGGGGGGGGGGATATACCTGTGAGGGGCTAGAACTCAAACCCCTTCGTTGTTAAACAAACTCTACCTTACCCATCACCCCAAGGTTTCTTTTTCCTAAAGTGATTTGCTTCTCCCCCCACTGTTTTCACTATATCCGGGCGAAGCGGATCTTTACTTGAAGCGAAAATTTGCTTGTATTTTGAGTAAAGGGGTTTTTGCCTTTTGTCAGTAACTTGGTTAATCCACAGAACAGAAAAAAGTGCTGGCTTTCAGTGTGTAAATAAGAATAAATTTGGGAAAATGGTTTTCCCTTTTCTGCAGCTTGTGGGCCCCAAAGGGCGCAGACAAAAAGCAGAGGAGGCTACAGAGCTGTTTACCCAACAACCCCTCTGCACCCCCTGTTCAAACCCAAAAATAAAATTTGTCACAGTTTTTCCAGTGAGGGGAGAACCCCCTGGGGGGGGAGCACGCCCGCTGAGAGGAAGAACACGCCCCTGGATTTCAAACTCAATCTGAAAAATTTGAGAACACCCGAAAACTCAAAAGATAAATCCCCTTTAAGAGCTCAAACCTTTGGGATTTATGCTGTATGAGTGTTGTGCTCTGGTTTTAAAGCCAACATGAGGAGGGGAGCAAAATTGCTATTTTATCGTTAATTCCTGACCTAACAAATTCACGATTTTTGGCTTCTCTGTTTTTTTTTTTTTTAAGATAGAAGAAATAGAAGATAGATTTGAATGGATAGAAGTTGGGAAGATAGATATGGGAAGATAATAGATAGATTTTTGAGATAGATAGATATAAGATAGATAGATTTTAAAAGTAGATACAAGTAGAAATTTTAAATAACAGACAGATAGAAAAAATAGATAGATTAATTTGGTGTTTTAGTGTAGATATGAGATAGTGATATTTGGGGGGAAGATAGATAGGGGTAGAAAAAGATATAGATAGATATGGATCGATAAATAGATAAAGAAGATAGATGATAGAAGTTTTGAGTCGATAAAATAGATAGGAGATTGATGATTGAAAAAGATAGATATGACATAGATGGGTTAGATAGATAGATAATAGTAGATACAAGATAATATCAAAGACAGACAGTAGGAAAAATAGAATAGATAGATGATAGATAGAAGAGATAGATAGTGGGGTAATATGGGGTAGATAGATAGATAGATAGTAGATAGATAAGATAATAATAGTAGATAGAATAAATAGATAGATATATAATAGATAGATAGGAGAAAGATTAGTAAATAGTGTGTGTCGTAGATAGTATGGAATAATAGATTTAGGGGATAGGATAATCCCGTCCCCGGGTATTGTAAATTAAATTTATACTCTTTGGGCACCAAATCTAGGTGCGAACAGTTAAACAGCCCGACCCGGGTAAAAGGTGGTGCCTGAGCGACTTGTGGTTTGGTTCTACAGGGCCCCTTTGTTTCCTGGGCCCCGACCGGAAAGGGTCTGGCCGACTTTTTTACTCCCCTGCCCTTATGTATACCGCAGAAAACAAAGGGTAAAGGTTGCCCTGACTGTTGGGAAAATTTCTTCATGCCCTGTATTTATGCGAAAACAAGGGAAAAAGGGTCCGAGCCCGAATTTTGGGCTCTAATCCCTTTTAGTCTGACCTGAAAGAACAGCCAGAAGGTAAAAGGGGTGGTGCCTGCCAGCCCTTTTTGGTATTGCCAAATTCCGTAGTGCCTGCAGGGAAAAAACCAGGGTCGGTGGGCCTAGCCAAATTGTGGGAATTTCCTCCTCCCGTTTTTTGCCCAGAAAACGACCAAAAGGGGTGTGCTGACCGTTTGGTATTCCTACACGCCCTGGAGTTGCCAAAAAAAACCAAATAAATGGTGCGAAAACTTTAGTATTTGGTCCGCCCCGTATTATCCTAGAAGAAAAACAGGGTAAAAGGGGTGCCTGAGCCAATTTTTGGGGGCCAACTGCAAAGTTTTTGACCTCAGAAGAAAGAGGAAAGGGGGTCCAGCCAGATTTTTATTGCTTACACTGCACCCAAGTAAAAGCCCCAGAAGAAACAACCAGGAAAGTGGGGCCCGATTTCTTGTGTATTGTCTTCTGCCTGGGTTGTAGAATTAAAGAAAGACGGAAAGGTTTCCTGAGGCCCTTGTGGTATTGGCTCTCATGCCCTTATGTATGACCTCAAAAACGACCATAAAAGGTGGTCCCTGAGCCAGATTTGGTTTTTGGGGTTTAAGCCCCCGATGAACCTAGGAACACCAAAGGGGGAAAGGGGGGTGCCCCGCTGATTGTGGATTGGCTCTAAAGCCTGTATTTACCCGAAAAAAAAAAGGGAAAAGTTCTACCCGATTGTGGGTTTGGTTACATTTTATGTTTGCAAAAAAAAGACCATAAGTTCCTGGCCGATTTTTGGTAATGGGGGGGTCACCGCCCCTTTATGTTTGACCGCCAGAAAGCCCAACCGTTGGGAAAGGTGGTGCCTCAGCCAAAAACTTGTGGGGTATTGGCTCTACCTGCCTGGGGATTAGACTCCCAAAAAAACAGAACGGGGAAAGGTGGTCCTGGGGCCCGACTTTTTTTCCTTAAGCCCCCGTTTTTGATGGGAGAAAAACCCCAAAAGGGTAAATTGGCCCCGAGCCCGACTTGTTAAATTCTCTAAAACTCCCTTAGATGCCTTCCCCAGGGTAAATGGGGGCCTTAGCCAAATTTGGATTGGGTCTCCCCTCCTTAGATGCCTCAAAAAGTTACCAATATGGAGTGATGAGCTGGCCAAATGTTTTTTTCTTTTGATGTCTATGTACATTTGCACTCATCATGTTCCTTCATTTATTTATTTTTTTTTTTTGTAAATCTTGTACCTTCCACCTTTCTACCTTCCAAAACGACATACAAATGTTTGACGCATTTTACGCAAGATTTTAAGCCATATATATTTAAGCATACGCAAACACTAGGTATCAGGCTATACGCCGAAACGCGTCAGTGTGCTGTTATTTTGTGTGGAATGGAGCCCGTGCCTGTATCATTTTAATCTGGAGAAATAAAATAAGAAGTTTCAATTACTTTTTCTGCGTGGTTACAGTTACATGGTTACATAGTTACATAGTACGGTTTAAAAAAAGACGTGTTTCCATCAAGTTCAACCAAGGGCGCGGAATTTGTGGATGAAGGGAAGGAGACGAGGAGTTCAAGTCCAGCCTCCCCACTGGTGAATGCCCTTGAACTCACAAGGCAAGAACCAATCTGCTCCAGTGGAGACCCCATCTCTGACCCCAGAGCCGCCACCAGCCAGGATCCAGAATTTTACATAGCTACATATGCATAAATATTCTTACGTTTCAGGTAGGTATCTAAGCCTTTCTTGAAACCCTCACCTGTTCCTGCTGTGACCAGCTCCCTAGGCGGCTATTCCACAGATTTACAGTTCTCACAGTAAAGAAGGCTTTTCTCCAATGGAGATTGAATCCTTTTTTCTCCAGATGAAGGGAATGTCCCCTTGTCTTTTGAGGGGGCTTTACCTGAAATAAGTTTTCCCCATACTTTTTGTAGGGACCATTTATATGCTCATATAAATTAAGCATGTGCCCCCAGAGCCATCTTTTCTCAAGACTAAATAAGTTCAATTCTACTAACCTCTCTTCATAACTAAGATGCTCCATTCCCCTTATAAGTTTGGTTGCTCATCTTTGCACGCTCTCTAAGATGCTCCATTCCCCTTATAAGTTTGATTGCTCGTCTTTGCACTCTCTCTAAGATGCTCCATTCCCCTTATAAGTTTGATTGCTCATCTTTGCACTCTCTCTAAGATGCTCCATTCCCCTTATAAGTTTGGTTGCTCATCTTTGCACGCTCTCTAAGATGCTCCATTCCTCTTATAAGTTTGGTTGCTCATCTTTGCACTCTCTCTAAGATGCTCCATTCCCCTTATAAGTTTGGTTTCTCATCTTTGCACTCTCTCTACAGATGGGTCCATTCCCCTTATAAGTTTGGTTTCTCATCTTTGCACTCTCTCTAAGATACTCCATTCCCCTTATAAGTTTGGTTGCTCGTCTTTGCACTCTCTCTAGCTGCATTACATCTCTTCTATAAACTGGGGCCCAGAACTGAACAGCTTATTCCAAATGAGGTCGCACCAATGCTTTATACAGCGGTAGAATTACCTCCTTGTCCCGCGAGTCCATGCCTCTTCCTTTACTCATGACGTTACACAAACTTTTATCCACCAAAATTCTCAGGGTGCCGTGGTGCACTCCTCATTGTCCAGGGGGGTAAAATAATTTTGGGCTCAAAATCTGAAGAATATCTGTTCCCTGGCCCGACACCGGCCTCCTCTCTTATCGCCCCCCTTGACTATTTCAGCCACTATTGATATAGATTTTATCATCTTTCCTCCTTTTTGCCTCATCCCTCCTCCTCCTCCCTTCTTTATTGAATTTTTTTTTTCTTCTTCTCCATTTTAATTGTTTTCCTTTGAAATTCCACTGCCAATGTTTTGTCTGATTCCTCTCGCTGACCCACCTCGGCGGCTGGCCACTGTGTTTTTTCACGGGAAGCTGAAAACAAAGACCGGTTGTGTTAAAGTTGGGGGGGAGGCAGGAAACGTAACTCACAAGGGACCCTCCCAGTTCTGCCTGTCCCAGAGTCCGACTCCGGCATGTGGAATTAAATCTGACAGCCTGTCTGGGACACGTTCTAAGTAATGATTATCTATCCCCCTCTTTCCAAGTGAAAGAACCACTATTTTATTAAGCCGACTCCGATCTTGCAGCCGGTCGGGTTTGTTGCTCCATTCTTTAAAACAAATCCAGGATCTGCCAACGACCCAATAAATCTGCTCCGCGCTCCCATTTCATGACCTCCTGTAATATAAAAAAGGAGGAAAAACAGCGACCGGACAGAGGCAGATTAACATATCATCGCGCGTCTACCTAGACCCATGTCATGGGGAATGGGATGTGACACTGCAGGACGCACCGCAGACGTCGCTCGGTCACATTCACCGATACAAAGGTTTTATTGTTATTCACAGCTGACATTGCCTATGGAAACTTTGGTGCCAATGACATGTACTACAATTCCCATCATCCTATACAAAGAGTGCCAAAACTCCCTACTTTACAAAATAGAGAGACTACCATAGTATCAATATCCAACCAAGAAGGGGAAGATCTCTCCTTAGGGAGAGCACCATATGGGCATGTGGAGATTCGAAATTGCCTTTTGTCCTCCACGAAGCATCTGCATATCACAAGGCATTATGGGAAAGGAGCTGAGAAGCTCAAGTGGCCTCTATTGGATGTAACAAATCCTCAATTTGCTTTTGACCCACTGGGTCTTTGGAAAGCAAAAGAGATATTTAGCCAAGCCAGCATCACCCATCTGTATACAGCCGTTTCGGGGTGTTTGCCCCTCGTCAGTACAGAGCAGAGCTACGCTGGCTTGGCTGAGTGGGAGGCAATGAGTGGCTCAGCAAGGGAAAATCTCTCCTTAGGGAGAGCGCCTATATAGGTGTGTGGAGATTCAAAATTGCCTTTTGCACTCCACAAAGCATCTGCATATCATAAGGCATTATGGGAAAGGAGCTGAGAAGCTTAAGCGCCCTAGCCACTCATTGCCTCCCACTCAGCCAAGCCAGCATTGCTCTGCTCTGTACTGACGAGGGGCAAACACCCCGAAACGGCCTGTATACAGATGGGAGATGCTGGCTTGGCTTGCCTTATGCACTCCACGAAGCATCTGCATGTCACAAGCCATTATGGGAAAGGAGCTGAGAAGCTCAAGTGCCCTCAATTTGCTTTTGACCCACTGGGTCTTTGGAAAGCAAAAGGGAGATTTAGCCAAGCCAGTATCACCCATCTGTAGACAGTGGTTTCGGGGTGTTTGCCCCTCGTCAGTACAGAGCAGAGCACTGCTGGCTTGGCTGAGTGTGAAACGATTATCCATAACTATGAATTATGTGTCGTCTTCCCGGGCGTACAATACGATCGTATTGTATGCTAGGGGAGAGAAGTGACAGGTCACCGCTGACAATGCGTGTCAATGGGGCCATGCTTTGGAAGTACACGCTGATCAGCGCATGCTTCCAAAACACCCGGCGTATTGTGGCGCATACTGTAAGCGCCGCAATACCCCGTGTGAATATACCCCAATCCAAAAAAACTGTTTTACAATCAATATTTTGAATCAATATTAAATAATATTAAAATAACATTGCAGATATCACCGAGAAAGGACAAGTGGGTAATGACAGTAATGACAATTAATGATAATTAAACAATTCATAAATATTCGGTCCAAGCATCATCGGTTTTAAAAACTGGATGTGCATAAATATAACAACCAGTTTCATAGCAAAGTTAATAAAATACCAAATACAAACACAAATACAAGTAAAAAAAGAAGTGTGAAACGCGTGTCGGGAGTGTGTGGGTAATTAGCAGTGGACACTGCTGCACTTGTACTTTCTTTTATCTAATACGGATTGTTCACTTTTTTACTTATATGTTTTAAAGTTACCCTTACTCCTTCCTTCTTCCACATCTTCTCGCCACCCTCGGTTGAACTTGAGGGACATATGTCTTTTGTTTTCAACTGTACTTACTATGTAAGGCTATGTCTATGCGTCAATGGTAAAGTATACAATTGCTTACTGCGGTTTTTGGCGTAGATTTTACAGTCGGTTTTCAGCCGGCCTTTTAACATTGAACTGTACTAGGATCCGGCGGATTATAGAACTTCTTCTACGCTTTTTTTGAGACCAGCGGTTTTGAAATCCGACCTCAGAAAATCCGACCTGTGTAGACTACAGCTCAGATTTTCTATTGAGGTCTATGGGGCACTGGTTACAGTCGGATTTTCTATTGAGGTCTATGGGGCACTGATTACAGCTGGGATTTTCTATTGCGGTCTATGGGCACAGGATTACAGTCGGATTTTTTATTGCAGTCTATGGGGCACTGGGTGCAGCTCGGATTTTCTATTGCAGTCTATGGGCACAGGATTACAGTCAGATTTTCTATTGTGGTCTATGGGGCTTGGTTACAGTGGGATTTTCTATTGAGGTCTATGGGGCACTGGTTACAGATGGGATTTGCTATTGCAGTCTATGGGGCACTGGTTACAGTCGGATTTTCTATTGCGGTATATGGGGACTGGTTACAGCTGGATTTTCTATTGCAGTCTATGGGGACTGGTTACAGCCGGATTTTCTATTGAGGTCTATGGGGCACTGGTTACAGTCGGATTTTCTATTGCGGTATATGGGGACTGGTTACAGACTGATTTTCTATTGCAGTCTATGGGGACTGGCTACAGCCGGATTTTCTATTGCGGTCTATGGGCACTGATTACAGTCGGATTTTCTATTGCGGTCTATGGGGCACTAGTTACAGTCGGATTCTCTATTGAGGTCTATGGAGCGCTGGTTACAGCCGGATTTTCTATTGCAGTCTAGGGGGACTGGTTACAGCCGGATTTTCTATTGCAGTCTATGGGGACTGGTTACAGCCGGATTTTCTATTGCAATCTATGGGGCACTGGTTACAGTCAGATTTTCTATTGAGGTCTATGGGGCACTGGTTACAGTCAGATTTTCTATTGAGGTCTATGGGGCACTGGTTACAGTTGGATTTTCTATTGCGGTCTATGGGAACTGGTTACAGTTGGATTTTCTATTGAAGTCTATGGGGCACTGGTTACAGTTGGATTTTCTATTGAGGTCTATGGGGCACTGGTTACAGTTGGATTTTCTATTGAGGTCTATGGGCACTGGTTACAGTTGGATTTTCTATTGAGGTCTATGGGGCACTGGTTACAGTTGGATTTTCTATTGAGGTCTATGGGCACTGGTTACAGTTGGATTTTCTATTGAGGTCTATGGGGCACTGGTTAAAGTCAGATTTTCTAGTGAGGTCTATGGGGACTAGTTACAGTCGGATTTTGCGATTCTAAATACTTATTCCGCTTAAAAATCCAACAAAAAACCAGTGCTGTGTAGACATGGCCTAACAATGACCACGAACCCTCAGCTGTGTTAGTCTATGTCTATATGACAGTGATTTACTGTCGGATTATTAAGCAGATTTGGTATTTAGAATCCGTAAAAATCTCGCTGTAAATTATCCCCATAGACCTCAATTCAAAATCTGAGCAGAAGTCTACACTCGGATTTGAAAAAAATCTTACAACATGTTCTATAATCCGCCGTATTTCACTTGGAAACGACGGATTATAGTATTGTTCAATAAAATGGGACGGCCGAAATCCGAGGCAAAAAAAAGCATGTGAAGCACTGAAAACCAATTATAATCCAATGAGTATTTTGTCCTCTTACGTGAAGACGAAGCCTTAGGGCATGTTCACACGGCGTAACTTCGGTTCGTATTTTGGCTTGTAATTGTGTTCCAATACGCTAGAAGAACGAGCCGAAATTACGGTAATTGATAGCCGTCATTGAGAGCTATGATTGCCTGTTCTTTCCCCCAGTGCAGAATACGCGCCCGGGGAAAGAACTGACATGTCAATCTTCCTGGCGATTAGGAGAATGAGATGTCAGTGAGAGCTTCAGAGGGACACGCTGGCCAGTGCGACCTCCTGAAGCTGCGTCATGCACAGTACACGTCACCCTATATATCCAGTCTAATGCAATCTGTTGTGTGCACATAGCTTAAAGGGGTTTTGCCACCGTAGACAATGATGGCATATTGTTAGGATATGTCATCATTGTCTGATAGCGACACGCTGGCCAGTGCGACCTCCTGAAGCTGCGGCACGCACTGCACACTTTGCTATTTAATCGTGTGAACATATGTGGTGGATCCGTTTTGGATCCGAAAATTGCATCCAAAAATGCTGCAGCAATTGGATCCTAAACAGATTCAACACGAATCCAGCATGCAGCTGCGTATTTGGATACGTGTTGGGTGCAGCAGGATCGCACTCTATAGTTTATTATAGGGCTCCTGCTGCCTCTTTCGGACCAAGAACTGACAGGTCAATTCTTGGGACGGATCCGAAAGACACAAGTAAACATGCATTGGCAAACACTTGTCTGCATGCCGATGCGTGTTTTACAGTGAAAGCAATGTAAATCCCACTGCACATTTTAGATGCAAAAATTGGATCCAAACACGCGTCTAAAAATGTGTCCAGCACGCCGTGTGAACAGATACGCTTATAGATGCGTGTTTGGATCCATCTGTCGGACCCTAAACGGACCCGAACATGCAGCTAACAAATAGCAGTGTGATTTACATTGCTTTTAATATGAAACATGTATCGGCGTTCACATGAGTGATCTTCGATTTGTCTCATTGCGTCTTTCAGATCCGTTCTAGGAATTGTCCTGTCAGTTCTTGGCCCGAAAGATGCAGCAGGAGCCCTATAATAAACTATAGGGAGCGATCCTGCTGCAGCCAACACATCCAAACACACAGCTGCCTCTATAATAAACTATAGGGTGCGATCCTGCTGCATCCAACACACATCCAAACACACAGCTGCCTCTATAATAAACTATAGGGAGTGATCCTGCTGCATCCAACACATCCAAACACACAGCTGCCTCTATAATAAACTATAGGGAGTGATCCTGCTGTATCCAACACATCCAAACACACAGCTGCCTCTATAATAAACTATAGGGAGTGATCCTGCTGTATCCAACACATCCAAACACACAGCTGCCTCTATAATAAACTATAGGGAGCGATCCTGCTGTATCCAACACATCCAAACACACAGCTGCCTCTATAATAAAGTATAGGGAGCGATCCTGCTGCATCCAACACACATCCAAACACACAGCTGCCTCTATAATAAACTATAGGGAGCGATCCTGCCGCAGCCAACACACATCCAAACACACAGCTGCCTCTATAATAACTATAGGGAGCGACCTTGCTGCAGCAAACACATCCAAACACACAGCTGCCTCTATAATAAACTATAGGGAGCGATCCTGCTGCATCCAACACATCCAAACACACACATGCCTCTATAATAAACTATATTGAGCAATCCTGCTGCATCCAACACATCCAAACACACAGCTGCCTCTATAATAAACTATAGGGAGCGATCCTGCTGCATCCAACACATCCAAACACACAGCTGCCTCTATAATAACTATAGGGAGCGATCCTGCTGCATCCAACACATCCAAACACACAGCTGCCTCTATAATAAACTATAGGGAGCGATCCTGCTGCAGCCAACACATCCAAACACACAGCTGCCTCTATAATAACTATAGGGAGCGACCCTGCTGCAGCCAACACATCCAAACACACAGCTGCCTCTATAATAAACTATAGGGAGCGATCCTGCTGCATCCAACACATCCAAACACACAGCTGCCTCTATAATAAACTATAGGGAGCAATCCTGCTGCATCCAACACATCCAAACACACAGCTGCCTCTATAATAAACTATAGGGAGCGATCCTGCTGCATCCAACACATCCAAACACACAGCTGCCTCTATAATAACTATAGGGAGCGATCCTGCTGCATCCAACACATCCAAACACACAGCTGCCTCTATAATAACTATAGGGAGCAATCCTGCTGCATCCAACACATCCAAACACACAGCTGCCTCTATAATAAACTATAGGGAGCGATCCTGCTGCATCCAACACATCCAAACACACAGCTGCCTCTATAATAAACTATAGGGAGCGATCCTGCTGCATCCAACACATCCAAACACACAGCTGTCTCTATAATAAACTATAGGGAGCGATTCTGGTGCATCCAACACGTCCAAACCCATAGCTGCCTCTATAATAAACTATAGGGAGCGATCCTGCTGCATCCACCACATCCAACCACTCATCTTCCTCTATAATTAACTATAGGGAGCGATCCTGCTGCATCCAACACCCATCCAAACACACAGCTGCCTCTATAATAACTATAGGGAGCGATCCTGCTGCATCCAACACGTCCAAACACACAGCTGCCTCTATAATAAACTATAGGGTGCGATCCTGCTGCATCCAACACATCCAAACACCCATCTGCCTCTATAATAAACTATAGGGAGCGATCTGCTGCATCCAACACACATCCAAACACACAGCTGCTTCTACAACAACTATAGGGAGCGATCCTGCTGCATCCAACACGTCCAAACACATAGCTGCCTCTATAATAGACTATAGGGAGTGATCCTGCTGCATCCAACACATCCAAACACACAGCTGCATCTATAATAACTATAGGGAACGATCCTGCTGCATCCAACACATCCAAACACACAGCTGCATCTATAATAATTATAGGGAGCGATCCTTCTGCAGCCAACACATCCAAACACACAGCTGCATCTATTATAACTATAGGGAGCGATCCTGCTGCATCCAACACATCCAAACACACATCTCCCTCTATAATAAACTATACGGAGTGATCCTGCTGCAGCCAACACATCCAAACACACAGCTGCCTCTATAATAACTATAGGGAGCGATCCTGCTGCATCCAACACATCCAAACACACAGCTGCCTCTATAATAACTATAGGGAGCGACCTGCTGCATCCAACACATCCAAACACACAGCTGCCTCTATAATAAAACTATAGGGAGCGATTCTGCTGCATCCAACACATCCAGACACACAGCTGCCTCTATAATAAACTATAGGGAGCGATCCTGCTGCATCCAAACACACAGCTGTGTGTTGGATTCGTGTTGAATTTGCTTATTGTCCAATCGCAGCTGTGTTTTTGGATGTGATTTTGGGATCCAACATGGATCCAAAATCGGATCCAAAACACCATGTGAACATCCACTTAGGCCACTACAGGTTTTCAGCTTTGACAGCTAAACAAAAATGTTCCCATTTGCTGATAGCAAGCAGACATGAAAATTGTGAGGGACGAGGAAAATGATATAATAAAGCATCAGAGCCATTATACAATGATTACATGTTCCGTGCACAAGACACGTAAATGATCGGCCCTGACGACATCTGCGCTTCAGCGCTGATCTGCAGATTACATACGCTTTACTATAATCTGTATTTATACACTCCTGACACATTATAGCGGTGATGAATAGACACATGCACACTTCTGCCCTATGGATTCCAGAAGGGGGAAACCTAATGTGTACGGGTTTTGTTGCCGAAGAGATTAAAAATTCAAAGTAAGATGAGGAGTGGATATTTTCCCTTTATTTATTGTAGAATTACATCGGCCAACATATGGAAACAGTTCAGCGAGCGCTGGTTGTAAAACACAGAGGCTCTATTCATCTCCCCCTAAGTAAAATATATTCTAGCGTTAGCAGAACAGTGGCTGTAAAGGGAACCGCGCTCCTGCCAGCAGTGTGTCGCTTGCCCAATAGTGGCTCTTGGGTGGCCTCGTGATGCAGCTCGAAATTGTCCTGCAACTTAATAAAACGATCATCAGCAACAGGGGGAACATGAAGAGATGTTAACAATGTGGGATTAAGTCAAGGAAACCTATCAACGGCGTAAACTCTATGGGCGACGTGCATGAACGGGGCTGCGGCTGAAGCCTGGCGTCTCTTCAGCCCGAAAACTGGTGCAGCCCCGTTCGCTCTATTTATATCCAGGTGCACTCCAGTATCAGGCGCATTACAGAGCACTTGCGGCACTTTGAGATCAGGTTAAGTGCGGGAGGTGCGGCGCACTACAACCGTACGAAACTACACGTTTATAGCTTCAGTGCAGCAAATCCAGGTGTATTACTGCTGGAACAAGTAGAGCATTATAAGAGTGGTTTACCTGAGCCAGAAGTGTCGCCAGAAAGCGCTAAATCTATAACCCGCAGTAGAACACGTTCATAGATTCAGGTGCATTCTATGCTATTCCTATGTGCTTAAAAATCGCCGTCTGAGCGGCATAAATCATACATGTCGCCGATAATGTCTGTGCATATGTTGTAAGTATGTGTGTGTATGTATATAAATATATATATATATATACTTGCTCACGAAAAAGTTCAGGATATTTGGCTTATGGTTAAAGTTTCAGGATGAACATAACATTTCTTTTAAATGAGTCGCTCTCTGTTCAATGTGTCAGGACTTTCTGCACAACTTGCTGATCTCTAAGGGTATGTTAACACGGCTTAAAATGGGCCGTATTTCGGTCCGTAATTACGCGCCGAAGTGCGCAAATTACAGGCTGAAAACGGCCCCTTCATTACGGTAATCCACAGCTCTCATAGAGAACTATGGATTACGTCTCCTCTCCCTGCTTGGCGAATCCGCCGGGCGGGAGATAATTGACATGTGAATTACCAGCGGCGTATACGCGCCGCTGGTAATGCAAGTCAATGGGTCGGCGAAGTGCCGGCCCCCCGCTCACTCCCCCGCTCCCGCCCCCACGGCGTAATTGCGGAGCGTAATTCCGTCCGGCAGTTAAGCGGTGTGAACATAGCCTAACAAGGAGCTTAAAGGCAAAATTCCTAACAGGTGTTTGATCCCTGAATCGCCCAATAAATATAGGGGATCGATGTGAATTGGGATGTAAACAGTCCTCCTCATTCTGCACTACTAAGGCGCGCAAAAAAATGGCGTCTGGGCGCCAAAAATCATACATGTCGCCCTATATATCCAGTCTAATGGAAACAAAGCGTCATATATAAGGGTATGTGCACAGGACTGATTTCTAACATGGATTCAGCATTGAATTGAGTTTCTAAATCGGACTAAAATCCACAACCCGTTGTTTCAAATGGAAAGTCAGTATTTGGGTAAGTTCACACGGCTGATTTGGACGCTGTTTTCCGGATTCTGCCACCAAAGCAACATAAAAATAAAAAAAAATGCCCCCAGTTCATTTTCATTGATGCCCAGTCCAAACGACGCAGTTTTTCCGCATGTTTTTTTGCAATTATTTTCAGTGCTGAAATACAAGTGATGTGAATTCTTGAGGTGTTTTCCACAAGTAAAATGCCCATAGTATTCAATAGAGAGCTTCAAAACCTCATATAAAGCTTCATCCACAAATGTGGCGCGTTTTGACACTGTTTTTCATGCGGGTCTGCGCCCAAAAACTGCCCTGGCGAGTCATTTGAATGGGTGTTTCTAAAAGAAAACAGCGCTGACCACATGGAAAAAATCTCATCAAATCCTCCTCTGATAATGCCGCATATGAGGCGGTTTTCAGACGAGTATTTGAAGCAGATTTGGACGCTGAAAAGTCAGCATCCAAATCAGCCGTGAGAGCATAGCCTTCAGGCTAGGTCTACACAGCACTGGATTCTTGGTGGACTCAGTATTAAAAACCTGCCGTAAATCCGACTGCAGCCAGTGTGGTGTGGACCGCAATTAAATATCCAAGCTGTAATCTACACAGCACAGGTTTTTTCCGGTGGATTTTCAAACCTGCTGGATCTACCACGATTGCCGTCAGATTCCCAGGGCCGGGGCGGATTTTGGACGGCATTTTAACATATGCTATGTAGACAGAGCCTTAGGTGCCGATAACGCTGATGTTCTCCTACATTGAAATAAAAAAAATAAAATGAGCGGCGAGGAGTTCACTGCTGAATCCTCACATCGTATATTAAATTTACACCCAATATAAAGGTGGATTTTTAGACATGGATTCCATGTGGATTCAGCGCATCCAAAATCATCTGAGTGAACCTACCCTTAGGAAAAATTCTGCAGGTTTTAAAGGGGATGTATTTCTTCATCAGTTCGTTTGTTTTCTTGTAGCTTCATTTTCTCAGCTCTTCAAATCCAGGGGCGTTGCTTCCCCCCCCCTAGCTGGGTGTTTCTTAACTGAAGGGGGATGACATCATCCCCCCTTTCACTGTTCGTGCTCGCTCCCGAGTCAGTGTGTTTGTTTGTGGTCAGTGGGTGGGGTTAGCACATGCCTGCACCCCCCCCCCCCCCCTGTCTGAGTCCACAAGTCACTGTGTCTTTCCTCTCTCTATGCAGTCTTATTTTGTAAGAGCTGTTTGTTTACATACCAAAGCCCTGCATTCAGTCTAGACAGTCTTCTATGAACTCAGAGCATTTATCTCTTCTCCTCTCACAGCTGGAGGTTTGTTACAGTTGAATCCAGTCTTCTATGAACTCATCCAGAGCAGCACAGATCTGTCTCCTTTCTATGTCTAAACGCAGCAGCATTAGGCACCGAGCACAATTCTGCTGCTTTCTGATTGTAGAAGCAGCTGCAGGGTTACTGTGGAGCTGCTGGCTGTGCAGAGTTAAATGTTGCCGGCCCCTTATTCTGAGAGAGGCAGGAATGCGCGCTCCCGTGAATACGACCGGGGGTCGGACAGAATGTAAATTAGTAGAGCTGTCAGCCAATGAAATGAAAGGAGGAGGAATCCGACCGGCACTGGGGAACTGTGTTTACAAAAAACGAAGATAAGGAGACCGTGAAAAGAAGACAGCTCTGCTAATGACATCCAATTGCAAAGTTGCTTGTTTTCACTGTCCCCTTATTCTGAAGACCATTTAATGTAATGATACAACCCCTTTAATATTGTGTTTCTATTCTACCCTCTCTAAGGGAACGTACACACATTAAGTTTTTAGGTCGTGCAAACAGTTAAAAAAATGGTGTATAAGGTAGTCTATCAGTCTTGTAGGCTGCAGGCTTCCGGTGTCCAGACATAAGTGGCCTGATAATATGGGTGTGCTTGGGGGTGGCTATAGGCCTGGCCTAGTGTGATGTCATGAATTTAGGCAAGGCCCACGGCATTGTTCTGCCTAGGGGCCCATAATGCTGATAAGACGGCTCTGGTCTTCGTGTGATAACACCCATGTACTTTTACTTGTCTGTTTTCTGAGCATTCGGATACATCCAATCAGTGTGGAGATATGTTTTTAGAAGTTTGAGGTGACTGTGGCTTTGTAGAAGACGTAATCTTTGTGCCACAAGTCCATTGCTCAGTTTTGCATCAGACACTGTAAATTAAAGGGCCACATCAGCATTTCGGTTGCCCTCAAAGGGCCGTTGGAAGGTTTGGAGAGTGGCTGGGGGACCTTGTAAGGGCTGTCAGAACTGTGCAACCTCGTGTGGGTTGCTGAACAGAGTGGGGTGGATGTGCGTGGCAAAGCTCTTAAAGGGGTTTTACCACGAAGGCATTTAATCTCCTGCTTTCTTCTCTTCAGCTTTCAGTGTGTTGAAAAGATGGCATGCATAATTTGTTTGAACTGCATATCACATGACCCGGCAAGCTTGACATCACCACACCTTCCCCCACAGTGTGTACCTGAGTGGTTAGCACTTCTGCCTTTCAGCCTAGGGGTCCTAAGTTCAAATCCCTGCAGGAACCAAGCAGGTGATTTCTTTTTTTCTCAATGTTTCTTTTTTTGGGGAGGAGGGTAAAAATAAATGCCAATAGACCAAAAAAATATCAAGCAGCATAAACTTATCTGTACTGTTTGACTAATTACTAAGGAGTACACAGGACGGGAGTAGAATGACAGCACCTGAGGTTGAATCCTCATTCAGCAGTGAGTGTGTGTGATTACAAAGGAGTACAGAGAACAGGAGTAGAATGACAGCCCCTGGGGTTGAACACGCGCACAGTAGTGAGTGTGTGTGATTACTAAGGAGTACAGAGGACGGGAGTAGAATGACAGCACCTGGGGATGAACGCTCGCTCAGCAGTAAGTATATGTGATTACTAAGGATGGGAGTAGAATGACAGCACCTGGGGTTGAACACTCGCTCAGCAGTGAGTGTGTGAGATTACTGAGGAGTACAGAGGACAAGAGTAGAATGACAGCAGCTGAGGTTGAACACTCGCTCAGCAGTGAGTGTGTGTGATTACTAAGCAGTACAGAGGACAGGATAGAATGGCAGCACCTGGGGTTGAACACTCGCTCAGCAGTGAGTGTGTGTGATTACTAAGGAGTACAGAGGACAGTAGAATGACAGCACCTGGGTTGAACACTCGCTCAGCAGTGAGTGTGTGTGATTACTAAGGAGTACAGAGGACAGGACTATAATGACAGCACCTGGGTTTGAACACTTGCTCAGCAGTGAGTGTGTGTGATTACTAAGCAGGGAAGATACTGAAAATAGCTACCTGAGAGGAGAGGTGATGTCTGAACTTGTACGGCCAGGACTGAGGAGCTCTCGTCACTGGTCGTATCCCCTGGAGATGAGCTGTGCACTATGGATCACTAAGCCCCGGTTCACACGGCTTATTCAAGCCGGAATTGCGAGCCGGATTGCGCTCGCAATAACGGCTTGAATAAGGGGCGGGGCGGGCGGGGGCGCGGCCCGCCGGCCCCATAGACTTTCATTATCCACGGCCCGTATTGCGCCTGGATAATGTGCATGTCACTTTCTCCCCGCCCGGCGGATTCGCCGAGCGGGTAGGAGCGACGGAATCCACTGTTCTCTATGAGAGCAGTGGATTACCGTAATTACTGCGCCGGATTGGCGCCGCACTGCAGCGCAAATCCGGCACGCAGTACGGCGCCAATCCGCGCCGAAATAAGCCGTGTGAACCGGGGCTAAGGGAGCAGCTAAAACAAAAATGGTGCAGAATTTTTAATAATGATGAATGGTGAAAATGTTTATTATTTAATTTGCAAGCTTCACACATCAATCTTACTTGGTGGTAAAACCCCTTTAATCCAAGATGGTGCCCACTCTCTGAGCTGGCACACCCACCTCTGCCAAGCGCTGGCCACATTTTCCGGGTACAGTGGAGAGCTGGTCTATCTGCATCTGGACCCGGTCCATCCCTGTTCACTGTGTCTAAGCTCTTGTGGGCCATATAAAATGACTCAGCGGCCAGATTCAGCCCGCGGGCCTTAGATTGACACCTGGGCTCTAAACTCTCGAAAACAATGACATTTATGAAATCACCTAATATTCAGTGCAGCTTTAAGAGGTTTTCTTCATGACTACCTTCATAAATGTTTGCAATGCATTGTATTTTTCCTCCCAGTTTCTTTTATTTAGATCAGTTTTTTTCCACTGCGACATTGAATCAAACAACTGCTACAATAAACGTATGCAGAAAAGAACGTACATCTAGGAGTCTGTATAACTTTGCTAACTTGGAACCAAGTCCTTTGAGCTTCTAAAAGAAAAGTTCTTAAAGGGGTTGTCTCACTCCATTGATTCATCTTACCTCAGTCATGTTTCTTGGATTCATTTTGAATTCAGGGGCGTGTTTACTGGCTTCCACTAGGCTGCAAGTAGAAGCCAGGTCTGTAGCTATAGCAACCAGTGCTGGCAGCCTATCAGGAGAGATCAAACAGGTGTGTAGCTATAGCAACCAGTGCTGGCAGCCTATCAGGATAGATCAAACAGGTCTGTAGCTATAGCAACTAGTGCTGGCAGCCTATCAGGAGTGATCAAACAGGTTTGTAGCTATAGCAACCAGTGCTGGCAGCCTATCAGGATAGATCAAACAGGTCTGTAGCTATAGCCACCAGTGCTGGCAGCCTATCATCAAAGAGATCAAACAGGTCTGTAGCTATAGCATCCAGTGCTGGCAGCCTATCAGGAGAGATCAAACAGATCTGTAGCTATAGCGACCAGCGCTGGCAGCCTATCAGGATAGATCAAAAAGGTCTGTAGCTATAGTGACCAGTGCTGGCAGCCTATCAGTAGATAGTGAACAGGCCTGTAGCTATAGCAACCAGCACTGACAGCCCATCAGGAGAGATTGAACAAGTCTGTCGCTATAGCAACCAGTGCTGGCAGCCTATCAGGAGAGATCAAACAGGTTTGTAGCTACAGCAACCAGTGCTGGCAGCCTATCATGAGAGATTGAACAGGTCTGTAGCTATAGCGACCAGTGCTGGCAGCCTATCAGGACAGATTGAACAGGTCTGTAGATATATCAACCACTGCTGGCATCCTATCATGAGAGATTGAAAAGATCAGTAGCTAAATCGACCAGTGCTGGCAGCCTGTCATCAAAGAGATCAAACAGGTCTGTAGCTATAGCAACCAGTGCTGGCAGCCTATCAGGAGAGATCAAACAGGTCTGTAGCTATAGCGACCAGTGCTGGCAGCCTATCATCAAAGAGATCAAACAGGTCTGTAGCTATAGCAACCAGTGCTGGCAGCCTATCAGGAGAGATCAAACAGTTCTGTAGCTATAGCGACCAGTGCTGGCAGCCTATCATCAAAGAGATCAAACAGGTCTGTAGCTAAAGCGACCAGCGCTGGCAGCCTATCAGGAGAGATCGGACAGGTCTGTAGCTATAGCGACCAGCGCTGGCAGCCTATCAGGAGAGATCGGACAGGTCTGTAGCTATGGTGACCTGAGGAGCTGATGCAGCCCATACAAGAGAGGATATCTAGGAATAGGTAGGACACTGTTAATGGACACATATTGCAAAGTGACTTGTTTCTGCAAGATCTTTAACATAAAAAGCAGCGATCCCAGTAGTGAGACAACCCCTTTAATTATTCAGCGCCCCTTACCATTCCCCTCCCAAAAAAACTAACGGTTCCAAATAATACAGTCAGATTATCCGGCTGCCCAAGAAAAATATTTTGGAACCGGGCTCAGCACCTTCTGATAGGAGCAAAGTTTAAATGTAGGGCCATCTGCTGGTGATAGGCCATACAGGCTGTACCCTCGCCAGTGCTCCAAAACCGTCCGAGGGGCCTCATAGGATCCTGCTCTGCGGCAGACGCCGTATTTCACCCAGCGCTATCTCGTGGAAACGTAATCTTACACTTGTAGGAATTAGAACCAGATGAGCACACATCTGAAACGCTCATTTATGTGCATGGAAAATGTAAGGCTTCCGGGGAGCCCTGAAAATCCCACCTCTCTGCTGCGCTCCAGCACGTTCCTCGCCGCGCTGCACTGCAGACGGGGAGCTGCCTCTTCCACCAGATTTGGCCGCCGTCCCCGGCTGCGTCAGGAGAAAGCTTTATTTTCTTAAAGCGCTCTCTATTTACGTGGGTGGCGCCCGAGTCCTTGGCACTGCACCTCCAGTGTACTCTGGCAACGTTCCTGCCCCCGTTAACTAACTCATTTCTGGATAAAAGAACCTATTGTGGCAATCAGACATGCTTTAAAGGGGTTGTCTCGCTACAAGGATTACTTTTTACATTAAAGATCTTGCAAAAACAAGGTACTTTGCAATATGTGTCCATTAACAGTGTCCTACCTATTCCTAGATATCCCCTCTTGTATGGGCTGCATCAGCTTCTCAGGTCGCTATAGCTACAGACCTGTCCGATCTCTCCTGATAGGCTGCCAGCACTGGTTGCTATAGCTACAGACCTGTTCAATCTCTCCTGATAGGCTTCCAGCACTGGTTGCTATAGCTACAAAACCTGTTCGGTCTTCTCCTGATAGGCTGCCAGCACTGGTTGCTATAGCTACAGACCTGTTTGATCTCTCCTGATAGGCTGCCAGCACTGGTTGCTATAGCTACAGACCTGTTTAATCTCTCCTCATAGGCTGTCAGCACTGGTCGCTATAGCTACAGGCCTGTTTGATCTCTCCTGATAGGCTGCCAGCGCTGGTCGCTAAAGCTACAGACCTGTTCGATCTCTCCTGATAGTCTGACTGCTCTGGTCGCTATAGCTACAGACCTGTTTGATCTCTCCTGATAGGCTGCCAGCGCTGGTCGCTAAAGCTACAGACCTGTTCAATCTCTCCTCATAGGCTGTCAGCACTGGTCGCTATAGCTACAGACCTGTTTGATCTCTCCTGATAGGCTGCCAGCGCTGGTCGCTATAGCTACAGACCTGTTCGATCTCTCCTGATAGGCTGCCAGCACTGGTTGCTATAGCTACAGACCTGTTTGATCTCTCCTGATAGGCTGCCAGCGCTGGTCGCTATAGCTACAGACCTGTTTGATCTCTCCTGATAGGCTGCCAGCGCTGTTTGCTAAAGCTACAGACCTGTTCGATCTCACCTGATAGGCTGCCAGCACTGGTCGCTAAAGCTACAGACCTGTTCGATCTCTCCTGATAGACTGCCAGCACTGGTAGCTATAGCTACAGACCTGGCTTCTACTGCAGCCTAGTAGAAGGCAGTAAACATGCCCCTGAATTTAAAATGAAACCAAGAAAACAGGACGAATCAGTGTAGTGAGACAACCCATTTAAAGACATTAGGCTACAGAACCGGGCCCCGGCCCCAGAGCACACATATAGCCTGGGCTCCCATCAAGGCCTTCACTGTCAATGTCATGCACAATCCTTTAGGTCTTTCTATCAAGTTGTAGTCGGCTCTAAGGTCAGATTCAAAAGGATTCAATTTAAGAACGAATTTATAAAAAAAAATTAAAAAATTTAAAAAATGCCCAAATTTTTCTTTTTTAAGCCTCATTTGTATGTACACACGGTGTACTGTACATGACGCCAATATGATGTGTGGTTTAAAAGTATGCTCCGGCCAGTGTGAACTTCTAAAGATCAGTGGGATGGCTGTGTCTTACCAGCAGCACTGGAGCTTGTTTATGTTTCTAACTGACAAACTTTAAAGGGGTTGTATCACTACATCGATTCATCTGACCTCAGTCCTGTTTTCTTGGTTTCACTTTGAATTCAGGGGTGTGTTTACTGGCTTCTATTAGGCTGCAGTAGAAGCCAGGTCTGTAGCTATAGCAACCAGCGCTGGCAGCCTATCAGGAGAGACTGAAAAGGTTTGTAGCTATAGCAACCAGCGTTGGCAGCCAATTTTAGAGATTGAAAAGGTTTGTAGCTATAGCAAACAGTGCTGGCAGCCTATCAGGAGAGATTGAAAAGGTTTGTAGCTATAGCAACCAGTGCTGGCAGCCTATCAGGAGAGATTGAAAAGGTCTGTAGCTATAGCACCTGCGCTGGCAGCCTATCAGGAGAAAATTGAACAGTCTGTAGCTAAGCAACCATGCTGGCAGCCTATCGGGAGAGAGAGAACTGGTCTGTAGCTATAGCGACCTGAGGAAGCTGATGCAGCCCATACAAGAGGGATATCTAGGAATAGGTAGGACACTTTTAAATGGACACATATTGCAAAGTGACTTGTTTTTGCAAGATCTTTAACATAAAAAGCAGCAATCCTTGTAGTGAGACAACCCCTTTAACCCCTTACAGCTCTGTAGCCTGGTGTGCAGCTCTTAAAAGCTCTCCAGCACCAATGTCCTTCTAACAGGTTCAGCTATAACTAGCAGAGTTGAAACATCAGTCACTGCTCTAGAACCACCCACAGCATGTAAAGGCCATAGGACCCTGGAGCTGAAGAACCAATCACATCCTGAATAGGAAGTGGGAGCCTGAAGCTGTAGAACCACTCACAGCCGGAACATGCAGTGGGAGCCTGAAGCTGTAGAACCACCCACAGCCTGAACAGGAAGTGGGATCCTGAAGCTGTAGAACCGTCCACAGCCTGAACATGAAGTGGGAGCCTGAAGTTGTAGAACCACCCACAGCCTGAACAGGAAGTGGGAGTCTGAAGTTATAGAAACGCTCACAACCTGTAGAGGAAGTGGGAGCCTGAAGCTGTAGAACCGTCCACAGCCTGAAAAGGAAGTGGTAGCCTGAAGCTGTAGAACCGCCCACAGCCTGAACAGGAAGTGGTAGCCTGGAGCTGTAGAACCACCCACAGCCTGAACAGGAAGTGGGAGCCTGGAGCTGTAGAACCACCCACAGCCGGAACAGGAAGTGGGAGCCTGAAGCTGTAGAACCATAAAGTCATACAGCTGAGCTACTCCCGCATTGAAACGCTTTATTCTTTTCCTACATATTCATATTCCAAAGCTTTGCTTTCCAACACTACAAGTTTGAGGAATGTGTATATAACAGTATTTCACCCCATTGCCGACTCGTCTATTGCTTCCTATGAACACTTTCTAATCCAACTAATGCGTTGTCTCACAATGATTTATCCATCCCCACAGATCCCTCCTACGACGCCGCCCGCAGATCTGGGTGGGGAAACAACGTGAACTCTTCTGTTACAAAAAGTAAGTGAAATGAAGAAATATCAGAAACCTGAGTCCAGAGGAGCCCGAAGACTCCATGGAAAACACTGCGCACTTATTCGCCTCCGCACTTGTAAACAATTATTTAGCCCAGTTCTCTAAAAGCAAACTCTAGTATAAAGCAAACCTCTGCACTGCTGCACTGACAGAACATGAATATGGTAAAAATACACAGAGTCACATTATTATGACTGATATCCAGAGTTATCAGTGTGTGCAGCCTGGACAGCAGCTAGACAGGCGCGGAGTGACTCAATAGGGTCCTGGTAGGTTGTCCCAGATATCTGGAACCGACTATATCCCACAGCTGCTGGAGGGTCCATAGAGCCAACACCACAATCCAGGGGCCCCACAGCTGCTGGAGGGTCCATAGAGCCAACACCACAATCCAGGGGCCCCACAGCCAACACCACCATCCAGGGGCTCCACAGCCAACACCACCATCCAGGGGCCCCACAGCTGCTGGAGGGTCCATAGAGCCAACACCACCATCCAGGGGCCCCACAGCGTGGGGTCCATAGAGCCAAACACCACAATCCAGGGGCCCCACAGCTGCTGGAGGTCCCCTAAAGCCAACACCACCATCCAGGGCCCCACCGCTGCTGGATGGTCCATAAAGCCAACACCACCAAACCCGGGCCCCACCGCTGCTGGAGGGTCCATAGAAACCAACACCACCATTGAGGGGGCCCCCCAGCTGCCCGGGGGGGTCCATAGAGCCAACACCACCACCAGGGCCCCACACGCGGAGAACCAAGAACCAACACCACCATCCAGGGGGCCCCACAGCGCGGAGGCCAAAAAAGCCAACAAAACCCATCCAGGGGCCCCACAGCTGCGGATGGGCCATAGAGCCAACACCACCACCGGGGCCCCACAGTGTTTTGGGGGGTCCATAGAGCCAACCCCCAACCACCCGGGGGGCTCCACAGCTGCTGGAGGAGCCATAGAGCCAAAAACCACCCCCGGGGGCCCCCACACGCGGGGGGTCCATAGAGCCAACACCAAACCCCAGGGGCCCCCACCTGGAGGGTCCATAAGCCAACACCACCATCCAGGGGCCCCACAGCTCTGGAGGAGCCATAGAGCCAACACCACCACCAGGGGCCCACACTGCTGGAGGAGCCATAAAAAACAAACAAAAAATCGGGAGCCCAACAGCTGCGGGAGGGTCCATAGAGCCAACACCACCATTCGGGGCCCCAAAAAGGCTGGAGGGCCAAAACAAACCCCCAAAAAAACTGCAGACCCAACAGGTCTGGGGGTCCATAGAGCCAAAAACCCCCAAACCGGGGGGGCCCCACAGCCTGGGGGGAACATAAGCCAACAAAAAACCAAATTTCAGGTCCCCACAGCTGCGGAGGGGCCATGGGGAAAAACACCACCCCATAAAGGGGGCCCCAAAACAGCTGCGGGAGGGTCCATGAGCCAACACCACCATCCGGGGGCTCCAAAAAAGCGCTGGGGGGGCCAAGAACCAACACCACCCCCAGGGGTTTCAACACTGCTGGGGGGTCCATAGAACCAAAACCCCAAACCATCCGGGGGTCCCACAGCTGCGGGAGGGAACATAAGAGAAAAACCCCCAAACACCAGGCCCCCACAGCTCTGGAGGCCATAGAGCTAACACCACCATTCAGGGGCCCCACAGCCTGGAGGGTCCATAGACAAAACCAACATGCAGGAGCCCAACAGCTCGGAGGGTCCATAGACCAACACCACCATTCAGGGCCCCACAGCTGCGGGAGGGCTATAGACCCCAAACACCACCATCCAGGGTCCCAAGCGCTGGGGGGACCAAAGCCAAACAACCGCCATCCGGGGCCCCCCACAGCTCTGGAGGGTCCATAAAAACCCCAAACCCACCATCCAGAGCCCCACAGTGTTGGGGGGTCCAAAGCCAACCCCCACCATCCAGGGGCCCCACATTGGAGAGTCCACAGAGCCAACCCCCACCATCCGGGCCCCACACGCGGGAGGGGCCATAGACCAACACCACACCCCCGGGGGCCCCAAAACCGAAGGCCATAGACCAACACCACCACCCGGGGGGCCCCGCAGCTCTGGAGGACCTAGAGCCAACACCACCATCCGGGGGCCCCACACTGGGGGGGGGGGGGCCATAGACCCAACAACCCACACCGGGGGGCCCCGCGCTGCTGAGGAGCCATAGAGCCAACACCCCCACCAGGGGCTCCCACAGCTGCGGAGGGTCAAAGACCAACACCCCACCAGGTCCCCGCGCGCGGGGGGCCAAGAGCCAACACCCCCCCATCCGGGGGCCCCCACTCGGAGGGGCCATAAGCCCAACACCACCACCCCAGGGGCCCCACAGTTGCTGGAGATCCAAGAGCCACACCACCATCCGGGCTCCACACTGCTGAGGGCCCCAAAGAGCCAAAAACCCCACCATCCAGGGGCCCCGCAGCGCTTTTTTAAGGACACCCCTTTACCCACCAAGCAAGCCCCCACACGTAACTTCCTTCAAGCATGCACTGCTACGTCAAAGTAAAATTTGGTCAAATAATGTGATTTTGGTCAAAGAAAAAAAAGGGTTTAAAAAAAATAACATTAAATTTTTTCTTAAGTTCTAGTAGAACTATCTGGCCCTTATTATCTTGCTTATTTAACAAATTGATTTCTATTTCATGTCACAGGTCCACCCGTTGGAGGCACCCAAAATGTGAACAAGAATACAGAACAGCAACGCCCACAGCCAGGTAGCAACAGAGATACACGAATGTAATGTAACGTAAGAGCTGAGCTCTGTGATATATAGGGTTATGTGATATATAGGGTTATAGAAGAGGGGGAAAAAGCGAGGGAATAAAAGGGTTTTAAAAAATAGAGGAGAGAAGCGACTCGGGGAAAAATGGTTATAGAAGAGAGAGGACTGAGCTCTGTAATATAGGTTTTTATGATAAGGAGGAAGCGACTCGTGATTAAGGGTTATAAAAAGAAAGGACTACTCTGTATAAAAAGGGGGTTTTATGGGAGAGGGGAAAAACTGAGCCTTTGGGAAAATATAGGGTTATATGAAAAAAGGAGAAAACTGAGCTCTGTGAATAAGGGTTATATAAGAGGAGAAAGCTACTCTGTGATAATAGGGTTAAGGGGAAGGAGAGAAGCTGAGCCGTGATATAAGGGTTAAAAGATAGAGGGAAGGGAAGCAGCCTGTGACTTAAAGGGGTTTAAAAGATGAGGGAGAGGAGCTGAGCCTTGATATAAAGGGTTAATATAAGGGGAGAAGCTGAGCCTGTGAATATATGGTTATATTATAGAGGGAAGAAGCGACCTGTGATAAAAAGGTTTATGAAAAAAAAGGGGCTGACTCGTGAAATTAAGGGGTTATATGATAGAGGGGAGAGGGGCTGAGCTCTGTGATAAAGGTTAAAATGAAGAGGAAGGCCCGAGCTGTGATAATAGGGTTATATATAAAGAAGAAGCGAGTTTTTGTGAATATAGGGGTTTTTGATAAGGAGAGAAGCGAGTTCTGTGTTATATAGGGTTATATGATAGAGGAGAGAAGCTGAGCTCTGTGATATATAGGTTATATGGTAGAGGAGAAAAGCTGAGCTCTGTGATATATAGGGTTATATGATAGAGGAGAGAAGCTGAGCTCTGTGATATATAGGGTTATATGATAGAGGAGAGAAGCAGAGCAATGTGATTAATATGGTTATATTATAAAGGAGAGAAGCTGAGCAATGTGATATATACGGTTATATGGTATGGGAGAGAAGCTGAGCTCTGTGATATGGGTTATATTATAGAGGAGAGAAGCTGAGCTCTGTGATATATAGGGTTATATGATAGAGGGAGAGGAGCTGAGCTCTGTGATATATAGGGTTATAGGATAGAGGAGAGGAGCTGAGCTCTGTGATATATAGGGTTATATGATAGAGGAGAGAAGCTGAGCTCTATGATATATATGGTTATATTATAGAGGGAGAGAAGCTGAGCTCTGTGATATATAAGGTTATATGATAGAGAAGAGGATCTGAGCTCTGTGATATATAGGGTTATATGATAGAGGAGAGAAGCTGAGCTCTGTGATATATAGGGTTATATGATAGAGGGAGAGGAGCTGAGCTCTGTGATATATAGGGTTATATGATAGAGAGAGAAGCTGAGCTCTGTGATATATAGGGTTATATGATAGAGGAGAGAAGCTGAGCTCTGTGATATATAGGGTTATATGATAGAGGAGAGAAGCTGAGCTCTGTGATACATAGGGTTATATGATAGAGGAGAGAAGCTGAGCTCTGTGATATATAGAGTTATATGATAGAGGAGAAGAGCTGAGCTCTGTGATATATAGGGTTATATGATAGAGGAGAGAAGCTGAGCTCTGTGATATTTAGGGTTATATGATAGAGGAGAGGAGCTGAGCTCTGTGATATATAGGGTTGTATGATAGAGGAGAGAAGCTCAGCCATCAGACATTTACATGGTGGCTCCACCGGATCGCCTGTATTCATATACCTGTCCTTTCTTTCAGATCCCTATCAAATTCTGGGCCCCACAAGCAGCAGGTTGGCTAATCCAGGTGAGAATATTCTTAGCTTCACTGGTTCTTTCTGCTTTTCTGCTTCTGGTGATAATCTACATTATATTGCAGTACTAAGATGAAAACAAGTGTTGGATTCCCACAATTTATGGATTATCAAATGCTGTAGAAAAGGGACGTGCAGCGATGCGGACTGGGCTACAAAAATATAATAAGCGTTACTCACCTCCATGATCACCCAGTCCCCACTGATCTAATCACACAGGAAAAACCCCCTCAGACAATTACTAGCTGAGATGGGTCATCAATGTTTAGAGTCATAATTAAAGACATTTCATAAATATTTGTAGGTTCTCCTCCAGGTTCCCTGGTTTCCCCCACACTCTAAAAACATACTGATAGGTTGATCTGGGATTCAAAAATTATATATACTTCCCAATACTTCCTAGCACACAGACCGCGCTGATGTAACCGGTTACGAATGCTCTGAGGTGACACTTGGCGCCTCTCACCTCCCTTAAACCTGCCTGGAGCTGTGCGGCAACATCATCCGGCTCCGCAGGGCACTGGTTACAATGAAGCGCTCATCAGTGTGTGATGGAGCCAAAGGACGTCCACTTCTTTGCCTTTCTGTGACTCTTCCAGTCTCTCGGGTATTTTTGATAAAAAACCTTGATGCCCTGGGGTGACCCCTTTTAGTCAGTGGCCCCCTTTCCGTCTGAAAGCATCCCTGTTTGAAGCCGGGGAAACCCGGCGAGACCCTGCTGAAAATTTGAAAGGGTTTTGGGGTTTTTTGGTCTCATATGCCCCACAATGTGAACAGAAAGGATGAGGAGGCCGGGTTTTAAACCCAAAATTCCCCTTGGATCCCTTAAAAAAATTTTTTTTTGGGCAAAACCTGGGGGGAAATTCACAAAACCTTTTGGGGAATTCTGAATTCAGCAGTTGGCTTTTAATTTCCAGAAAAATTTTTAAAACGGGCTGGAATTTGAAATCAAAAGGGGGAAGAGATCAGTTCCTTTTTAAAGTGCAAAAAAAAAAAGTTTTCCGAGAAAAATTTAAATTTTTCCCCACCCCTGAAATTTGGGGTGTTTCTGAAGGGAGGTTTTAAAAATGTATGAAATGTATGTACAAAACTATATATATTTTAATATATTTTATAATAAATACAAAAAAACACAAAAATTTTTAATTTTAAATAATAAATACACAAACCCCACATAAAATTTTTAAATTTATATAAAATTATATATCATGTAAATCCTATATTAAACACCACACTAGTGCTTCTCAAAAAAAATTAGAATAAAAATTTGAAAAGAAAAATTGAAAAACCAAATCATTTAATCAAAAAAGAAAACCCCATATATTGCCCGGGACTCATTACAGTTAAATTAAAAGGGCAAAAATTAATACATTTGTTAAAAAGTCCCAAATAACAAATAAAAAGATCCTGGAGAACCCTTAAATTTTGATATTCAAAAATTTTTGAGATCCCCCTTGTTTACCAAAATATACACCCCCACAGATTTAAAAGCTCGAAAAATTGCCCCTGTAAAAATATCCCACAGACAAAAGGTTACACATATATAAAGGTTAATTTTTTTTTCCCGAGCCCCATAAAATTTTAAACATTACACTTGGGGTGCTTTTCCCACAAAGCGAAATTTTTTGCAGAAAAGGCCCCCCCGGAATTAATGTGTGAAATTCCTGAAAAGAAAAGCCCCCAAAAAAAAAAGGGCCCCTAGGAAGCAACTTCCCACTAATTTACACAAAATTAAACTTAAGCATTTCAGCGATTATTTTGGTTAAAAAAAAAAAAACCCCCCCTCCATCTGTGTGTTTTCAGGGCCATTTCCCCCCTTTTTCTCCCCCATCCGACCCAAACCAAAATCTTTTTCCTCCCCCCCTTGTGACGACATTGTTTTTTGCAGCAATGGACATTTTTCTGTGTAAATGACATTGAATCTTCTTGGGTAAAGCCCCCCGGCACAGCAAAAAAACCCACCAGTGTGATTACAGGGCGGGGAAAGCATTTTACCAATACAGCTTCCTATAAAGGGGCTTAGTTTTATCTGTTTTTGTAAAGGCTAAAGAATAAACACTTTTTTCCCCCTTTCAATCGCTGAAGGGGAAAAATGCTAAATTTTTTTTAGGTCGACTGCACTACACCTCAACCTGCATTGTAGGGTGAGGTACCCCCACCCCCCCCCCCCCCCCTTTCGGGCCCTTTTGTTTAACCGCCCACCCCAAGCCCGGAACAGTGGTAGGGGCTCACCGGGGCTCCCTGAAAACTTTTAAAACGTCTACTTTTTCAAAGGGCTGCTGTATATTAAGTGAAGGCTCCGGGCGTTGTTTTTTATCCTTTTTTTTTGCTTCCCAAAAGATCCCACCCAAAATTTGGGGGCCAAAAGGACATTTTTTTTTTTAAATAAAAACTCCTTTTTTTTTTGATTTTTAAATGTCCCTCTTTGTTGGGACAAAAATATTTACATTAATACATACATTGTTTCAGAAAGCGTCCGGCTGTTACCTAATTCTATTTTGTACACCTTGCTACTTGTAATACGATGATTTAATCCAATACCTTACTTTACCGGTACCAAAAACCCTAAATTTTTGGGATTCAAAAAAATTTTTGGTTTGTAGGCATTTTGGGAAAAAAAAAAAAAAAGGGGTTGTCTAAATCCCGGGGATTGCAGCCTTTTTTTATTTTTAAAAATTTTTGTAAAAAAAAGGGTCACTTTGCAATAGGGGGCCATTTAGCAGTGTCCTACCTATGTCTAATACCCCCCTCTTTTTAAGGGGCTCCCATCGCTCCTCGGGTTTGCTATAGCAAACAGAAAATTTCCATTTTTCCCGGGATGGCTGCCCCCACTGGGTCACTATGCTCCAAAACCTTTTCAGCCCCCTCCTAAAGGGCGCCAGCAAGGTTTTCCCTATAGCTACAGCCCTGTTTGATTCTCCTGATAGGCTGCCGCACTGGTTGCTATAGCTACGGCCCTGTTCTATCCTCTTGATAGGCTGCCAGCACTGGTTCTTTTAGTTTACGGGGAACCTTTTCCCATCTTTTCCTGATGGGGCCCTGCCAGCACGGTTTTGGCAAAACCCCTTACACACCTGTTAAAATCTTTTCCTGATAGGCTGCCAGCACGGGTTTTCTTTTAGCTACGGGCCCGGGCTTCTACTGAACCCCAAGTGGAAGCCAGAAACCCCCCCAAAAAATTTAAAAAAAAAAGACCCAAAAAACGGACTGAGGTGAGATGAATCAATGTAGTGAAAAACCCCTTTAAGGATTAAAAAAAAATGAAACAATTTCCAGTCTCTCTGTATCCCCTGAAAAAACCCTGCTGATTGACTCTTTGAAAACTCTAAGCTCAGGGGGGCCACTTCCGTTGAAGCATCCTGCTTGAACCTGGCAATGGCGGGGCCCGGGTTCATCAATTTGTAAGGTTTTTGTTTTGGGGTTCTCATGATGTCACAATGTGAACACCCGGAAAGAGGAGGGGGGTTTTAAACCCAATTCACTTTAAACCCCAAAAATCGGGGGTGCAAATTTGGGGCCCCTTTCCAAATTTTGGGGGAAAAAAAACCCCCCCAAATCACCCCCACTGTTTTTGATTATACAAATGAATGATGGGGAGTTGTATTTTCCCCAACAGCTGGGGGGCCGCATTTTGAAAACCAGTCCCCTTTAAAAGTTTTGGGGCCCGAAATCACGATCAAACACCCCGTTTGGTTTTTTTAAACTTGAGGATCCGTTGACAAAAAGCCAAAAAACGCTGCTTCTAAATTAGGGTGGCTCTTTCATCAAAAAAAAAAAATTCAAAAATTTTAGAATCTGTTTAAACCAAAAAAAACCCAATTTTTTAAATTTTATATGGGAAATGCTGAAAAAAAAACTTTTTCATTAAAATTGAGGCCCTTTGCCCCATCCAAAAAGGGGGAAAATTTTAAATGCTTTTTTTGAAAACAAAAAAAACATTTTTCCCCCCTTAAAATTTAGTGGAAAGTTTCTCCACAAATTTGTTAAATCATTATGGGAAGCACCTTGGGGGTCATTAACAATTTTTTTATAAAATGGGGTTTGCTGACACCCAAAAAAATCAAATTAAAATTGCGTGGGGTTTTAAACACGCTTTTTAAACATGCATTTTGTTTCAGCCCCAACTCCACACCATTGCTCTTTAACCCTTAAGAAGCGATTTCGATCCAAAAACCAAAACAGGTCTATAAAAACTATAGGACAACCCGTTTTATCCAACACATCCAAACACAAAGCCCCTCTATAATAAATATAGGGAGGATCCTGCTGAAACCCAACCACCCAAAACCCGCTCCCCTCTATAATAAACTATGGGGGAGCTTTGCTGATCCAACACACCAAACAACAGCTGCCTTAAAAATAACTATGGGAGCGATCCTGCTGCATCAAAAAATCCAAAAACACAGCTGATCATAATAAAACTTGGGGAGCAACCCTGCTGCATCCAACCACCCAAACACACAGCTGCCTATAAAAAAACTTAGGGGCGTTTTCCTGCTGATCAAACACATCCAAACACACAGCTCTCTATAATAAACTATGGAAAAGACCTGCGCATCCACACATCCAAACACAGCTGCCTCTTAAAAAAAATAAGGGGGATCCTGCTGCACCAAAAACACCCAAACCACGCGCCTTAAATAACAAGGGAGGAAACCCTGCTGATCCAACACACCCCAAAACACACAGCTGCCTCTATAATAAACTATGGGGGCCTGCTGCATCCAAAAAAACCAAAACACAGCTCCCTTATAAAAAACTATAGGGAGCTCCTGCTGCCCAACACACCAAACACACAGCGGCCTCTTTTAAACTATAGGGGCGATCCTGCTGCACCCAAACACACCCAAAACACACAGTGCCTCTTAAAAAAACTATAGGGAGCAATCCTGCTGATCCAAAACACACCCAAACCACATCCCTCTATAATAAAAATAGGGAGCGATTGCTGCATCCAAAACACCCAAAACACACAGCTGCCTCTATAAAAAAAATATGGGGACGACCCTGCGCATCCAACCCCAATCCAAAAACACACAGCTGCCCTATAAAAAAAACATGGGGAGCAACTCCCTGCATAAAACCACATCCAAACAACAGCTGCCTCATAAAAACATGGGGGAGCGTTTCTGCTGAAATCCACCCCCAAACCACAGCGCCTCATAATAAAAAAGGGAGCGATCCTGCTGCACCAACCATCCAAAACCAGCTGCCCTATTAAAAACTTAGGGACGAATTTCCTGCGCACCAACACCATCAAACACACAGCGCCTCTATAATAAATAGGGGGCGATCCTCCACCAACCCCCAACAAACACACGCTGCCTCTATAATAACTATAGGGAGCGATCCTGCTGTCCAACACACCAAACACACAGCTGCCTCTATAAAAAAAAAGGGAGCATCCTGCGCACCCAACAACCCAAAAAACACGTCCCTCTATAAAAAACTAAGGGGACGATCCTGCTGCATCCAAACAATCCAAACACACAGCGGCCTCTATAAAAATATGGGGGAGGATCCTGCGCATCCAAACCCCAAAAAACACCAGCCCTTATAAAAAAAACAAAGGGGACGACCTGCTGCACCAACACATCCAAAACACACGGGCTCCCTCTATAAAAATATAGGGGGTCCTGCTTCACCCAAAACAACCAAACACCACTGCCTTAAATAACTATAGGGGCGATCCTGTGCATCCAAAACACATAAAAACTCAAAAGCTCCCTTTTAAAATAAACATAGGGAGCGTTTCCTGTGCATCCAACCATAAAAAACACACACTCCCTCTAAATAAACTATAGGGACGATCCTGCTGCACCCAAACCCACATCCAAAAACACAGCGCCTCTATAAAAAAAACTATAGGGAGCGACCCTCTGCACCAAAACACATAAAAACCACAGCTGCCTCTAAAAAAAAATTAGGGGAGCGATCCTGCTGCATCCAACACTCCAAACAAGCTGCCTCTATAAAAAACTATGGGGAGCGACTGCTGCATCCCCACACCCAAACACACGGGCCCCCCTCTATAATAATATAGGGGTGCGACCGCTGCACCAAACCGACCCAAACACCAGCTGCGCGGGATACGTGTTGGATGTTTAGGATCCGATCGACGCTGTGTTTTTGGATGCGATTTTCGGATCCAAAAACGCTGTGTGAACAAGCTCTAAGAGCATACAGATTGAACATTAGTGACTGGTATATAGCAGAAATTTGATGATTTGTCCCCCGATAGAGTACCGTTTGGTTTTTTTTGAGGGAGCGGTCAGATCCAGCTGTGGCAGTTTCTTCTGGAGTTGCTGTCGGACAGTGCCAACGCCAGCTGCATCACCTGGGAAGGCACAAATGGAGAATTCAAGATGACCGACCCGGAGAGGGGGGCGCCCAGGGGTGAAAAGGAAAAACAAGCCCAAAAATGAACTATGACAAGCTGAGCCGGGCGCTGAGATATTACTACGACAAAAACATCATGACCAAAGTGCACGGGAAGCGCTACGCCTACAAGTTTGACTTTCATGGCATAGCTCAAGCTCTGCAGCCTCATCCCACCGAGACTTCAGTGTACAAGTACCCCTCAGAGTTCTCATACATGCCGACCTACCACACTCATCAGCAGAAGGTTAACTTTGTCCCTTCCCATCCTTCCTCCATGCCAGTCACTTCTTCTGGCTTCTTTGGTGCAACCTCATCTTATTGGAGTTCTCCAAATGCAAACCTGTACCCCAATCCCAATGTCCCGCGGCACCCCAACACCCACGTACAGCCGCACCTGGGCTTCTACTAGACTCGCTCCGCAGCCTTTTCAAGAATTTAGGATCGCCTTCATGGAATACATCTCATTTTGGGAGGGGGGATAACAAGTGTCCTTAAAGACTATAGAAATTGAACTCAGCGCCACGTCAGTATTCATTGTTCGTGTCCCCCCTCCCGACCCTTCATGGATCTTTATGAGCCAGTATTAATTCAAGCTTGATCTTGCCGGGGAAGGCAGGACAGATTGCTTGAACCCAAGGATGTGATATGGAAGCGGTGAAAGCAGCACATAACCATGATCCAAGCGAATGATCTGCGTTAGACTCAACTTCTCAGTTGTGTTAGACTCAAGCATTTCAGAATTTTTATTTTTTTTTATTTTTGGAAAACAGACGCACTGGATGGCAATAAGGAAAGCAAAAACTAACTGGAATTGCAGAAACATTAGTGGGTGCATTATCCGTGAAGGACATAAGAGGGTTATTTCCATCCCAAAGTGTTGGATCTGACACTGCTTTATGATTAGTGGCGGTCCGACCTCTGGGACCCTCACCGAGTCCCAAAAAAACCCTAAACAGCAGATCCTGTTTGTCTGAAACACCACAATGGGGTAGCTGCAGCACTGTGGCCCCTTTAGGGTCAGTTCACACAGCTTATTTTGACGTGGTTTTGGACGAAAATCTCACCTGAAACATGGTTCTTCAGAAGAGGTTTTAGGGCATTTCTTGGCGAGATTTTGGACAAATTAATAGCCAGGACAAAAACCGGGTCGAAAACACGCCAAAAACTGCGCCTAAAACACGCTTCAAGAGTTGACATGACACTTCTTTTTCAGCGCTTCCAAAGAAGCGTGTACAAACCTTGTCGTGTGTGAACTACAACGAGGTTTTACATAGGAATCAATTAAATGAACAGGGGGCGTTTTGGATGAGGTTTTGGGGAAGAACACCGCATCCAAAACCAGGGTCACAATAAGGCGTGTGAACAAGCCCGGATTCTCAGGGTCGGTGAGGCTTACTTCTATGATGAACTGATGGCTTATCCCAACATATGCTCAGGCTAGGTGATAAGTTTCCAACTTATAGAGGAGGGAGTGGGCACCGCTGGGACCCGCACAATTTCTAAAATGAGGGCCTAGAGTCCATATTCTCTCTCAAGCAGCAAAGGTCTTTGAAAAGTGGCCGACCATGCATACTGCTGCTATGGGACTGAGGAAAGTAGCCCCAGTGATCAGATATTTATCATCTCCCCAGTCTGTGTATTGTGTGAACCTCTTCCAGCCATCCCATTAGGAGATGGGAATACTCCTCTAAAGTGAACTGGTCTCCACTGTTACCTCTCTAAACAGCCATGAAGAAGGCTGACCACCAAACTGCCCACACTGTCCAATGCATATGACACCTGGCTGAGGGGCTTCAAACAGTATAGGATCTATAGGGGCTATAAACTTTCCTATAAGTAAAGCTGGTCATAAAGGAAGGAGTCACTTGGTAATATAAACCCTGTTTGTAATTCACAGTTGACTTTAGGTCAGCCTGCAGTGTAAAGAATGGAGGCTTTTATGCTGGGGGTCCTGGCTATGTGCAGGGTCTATGGCTGACGCCTCTAACCTTTACTAGATGTGTGAAATTTATTACCTATAAAAATACACGTTAGGGTATGTTCACACAATGTATTTGCAGGGCGTACATCAGCGTGAAATTGCGCTGTAATGTGCCTGAAGTATGCTCTGCAAATAAGGTAAAATCATAACACTCATTGAGTACTATGATAAACCGGCATATTCCCCGCACAGTATGTGCTCGCACAAAGAAGTGCCAGGTCACTTTTTCGGGCGGGGAGGTTAAGGGTGTATGGGGGCCAGGCTGTAGTGCTGTTGAAAGCATGCGCTGGCTAGCTCGTACTTTCAACAGCAGGCGCTTTGCGGCGTGCTATACACCGTATTAACTCACTTAAGGGTGTGTTCACACGGCTGATTTTCATGCAGTTTTTGGAGCATTTCCGCTCCCAAAACAGCATCAAAAAAGCCTCCAAAACACTCCCAGTTCATTTTCATTGATTCCTATGTAAAGCAGCGCTGTTGTTCACACACGCCCAGGTTTTTAGACGCATTTTACGCGCTTCTTTGGAAGCTGTTTTGGGCGCTGAAAGTGTCGTCAATTCTTGAACCGTTTTCAGCACTGGAAATCCTCATGGGAATCAATGGAGAGCTCCAAAACCGCGTCCAAAACTTCATTGCATTTTTAGACACATTTCTCGGCACGTCTTTGGAGCATTTTTCGGCACGTTTTTTGTCCTGGCTACTAATTTGTATTGGTGAAAACAGTGTTCAAATCTCCATCCAAAAACGCATCTAAAACCTCTTTTGAAGAAGCTTGTTTCAGGTGAGGTTTTGATGCTGTTTTGGGCACAGAAAAATAAGCGTCCAAATAAGCCGTGAACGCTTCAAAACCTTGTCCAAAACCTCAGCGCGTTTTAGACGCGTTCCTCAGTGTAATTTTGATGGTTTTTTTGGAGCACTTTTTGGCGCGGTTTTTGTCCTGGCTATTAATTTGTTTTGGTGAAAACAGTGTTCAAAACCTCATCCAAAAAGACGCCGAGATATGCGTCTTTTTTGCCGCAGTTTTTGCCCTGGCTATTATTTTGTTTTGGTGAAAACTGTGTTCAAATCCTCATCAAAAATTTCATATAAACCTATTATGATGAAGCGCGTTTCAGGCAAAGTTTTGATGCTGTTTTGGGCACTGAAAAATAAGCGTCCATATAAGCTGAGTGAACGCTTCAAAACCTTGTCCAAAAACTCGGCGTGTTTTAGACACGTTTCTCAGTGTATTTTTGATGCAATTTTTAAGCGGTTTTTGCCCTGGCTATTAATTTGTATTGGAGAAAAGAGTGTTTAAAACCTCATCCAAAACTGCGCCGAGAAACGCATCTCAAACCTCTTCTGAAGAAGCGCGTTTCTGGCGAGATTTTGATGCTGTTTGGGGCACTGAAAAATCAGCATCCAAATAAGCTGTGTGAACAGACCCTGATAGTGCGTTTGTTCTCCCTTAAAACCTCCATCCACATCATTTACTGTAGAAGAAGATGGAAAACCCTGGAAAGCGCTAAATTACCTAAACAATTTGTCACAAGAGACACAAAACAGATCAAAGGTTTATATTACAACGTGATCCTTCTTTATTTTGTGACCAATTCACTTTGTCTATGATTCAGGGTTAGACCCTCTTTTAGTATTTCCTGCTGGAATCAAGCCGCACTGGACAGGGGAGGCAGATCAGGAAAGTTTTTGGCACATGGCAGTAGAAATCAATTGGGCACTGATGAAACCCCCAGGACATGAGCCATACATTAGAATTAAATGGGTTGTCCAGTAAAAAAAAAAAAAAAGAAAAAAAAAAGTGATATTTCATTGGTTCTGGGTGTTGTGATCTCATGAGGAATCTACTGCTCTACAGTCTTTGTTAATGAACTATAGAACCTGTCCAGCTTTTTACCACTGTCGGGTACAAAAGATCCATGGTTGTTTTATGAGATTTTAACAAGTTCCCAATAAAGGATATGAACTTTTATAGATGCAGGACTGATGCGAGCCTTGGGTGACTGAGATGAAGCCTTCAGTCACAGAGACAGCAATTATGACGGCTCTTTTCCCATAAAGTTATGGAGGAATGGAATGTACCAAACACCTATGGAAGGATGAATGAATGGAGGGATGACATCAAAGTATTGGGTACATTCCTCCATTATTTTCTAGGAACAGCAGTCATAATTGCCGTCTCTGCGACTGAAGGCTTCATCTCTGGAAAACAACCAAGGCACACATCAGTCCTGCATCCATAAAAGTTCACATCCTTTATTGGGAACTCATTAAAATCTCATAAAACACCTAAAATAAATAAAAAATTTGTATCCTTTATTAAGAATTTGTTGAAATCTCCAACCAAGGTCGTCTGTCCTGGATCTGTTTTACCCGATGGTAGTAAAAAGATGGACAGGCACCATAGTTCTCTCACAAAGACTATAGAGCAGTAGTTTCCTCATGTTAACACTAGGGTGGTTCAAAATAGAAATTTAAAAAAAAACAAAAAAAACTAAGGGCTTGTGCCCACCTCATGGTATTTTGGTTGGTTTTTAAGACGGTTTTCGGTTTTAGAAAACCCGGCATGCAACGCTCCCCATAGACTTTAATAGAAAATCCGGCGGTCCGAAAAACTTGGCACATGTTCATTTTTCTGTCCGGTTTTCGGGCAGAACATGCACATGTGGGTGTGAAGGGGGGGGGGGGGGCTTGAATCCGCAAACCACAGACAAAAGCCGCCCCCTGCGTGCCAAAAACAGACCAAATACCGGTCGGAAAACCCGACCGATATTTGGTCTTTGCCGTGAGAACACACCCTAAAACTTACATATCTGTTCCCCGCAGCTATTGCTCCTGGTGAGTTGCTCCTTATTCTTGTCCCAACACAGAGAAAAGGCCCACACTCCATTCAGTTACAATAGAGCGCAAGCCCCTCCAGCGCATTGGGATGAAAACCAAGAAGTCAAGAGAAGTGACGGCGTCGGGGGGGACAGCTGGGCAGGTATTACTTTTCTATTTTGGACCACCCTGGTTTTATGGTATCATAAGGGATATACTGCACTATAGCCTTTGTGAGAGAACTATAGAGCGCGTCCACCTTTTAGCCACAGCCAGGTAAAAAAAACCTCGGCTGTTTTCCAGATATGAAGCCTTTATTTAGATTTCAGATTCAGATTATGACAGCTCTTTTCCCAGAACGTTTTGGAGGAATGTACCCAATGGACAAGAACAAAAAGTTTGCCAGCTCACCAATTAAGTCAGCTGCTGGGCTGTCCTTGCGCATATAACCGCCTGGAGAAGACGTAGAATATCAAAAAAAAACTGAAGTCCAATACAGCAATGCATTAGCTATGAGTAAGGGTGTTACATCACTCGAAACGCGTCAGTCGTGACTTGCCTCGGCATGAGGATGCTGGACTTTTAATTGTCTCCAATAAAGTCTTCAAGATTTTTCTGCTGGGAATTTACTGTCGCACTGCTGTATTGGACTTCAGGTTTTCTAGGAATGTACCCAATACTTTGATGTCCTACCTCCATAGGTATTGGGTACATTCCATTGATGGACACGTTCTATAGTTCTCTCACAAAGACCACAGAGCAGTAGATCCCTCATGAGATCACAACACCAGGGTGATACAAAAACAGAAAAAAAAAGTATCTTTACCAACATGTCCCTTTACACTACTTAAGGATCCTTGTCCCGACACAGAGGAGAGGCCCGCACTCCATTCAGTTACAATAAAGCGCAAGCCGCTCTGGCGCATTGGGACGAAAACCCAAGAGTGACTGCAGTGAGGGACCGCTAGGTAAGGATTCATTGTATTTCTATTTTTTGACCACCTTGGTCCCAATTCAATATAATTTTTTTCCTCTTCCTGGACAACCCCTATCATATCCCAGTCTCCATCTATTGGCATGTCCGAGAACAAGAAGGTTTCCGATAGCACAGATTAGTGCATGGAGACCTGTACAACACCCGTTCAGGACCATGACCACATAATGGGGCTCAAAGAAGCTTCCGAACCTTGTATATACCGATTTTCTTCTCTTATAAACCAGGACATGTTCCTGCATCATCATATACTGTACAATGAGATGAAATACTGTGGAAAAAGCTAAATTATCAATACAAATTGTAAAACGAGACACTATGAGATGATGGGAAGATTGGTGCACAGGCTGTTTGAGTTCACTTCGTAAACTGGTCGGTTGTGGTGTGTTACAGAAGATATTCCATGCACCAGCTAGTATTGATAGTAGCCTGGTATCTCCATGCTGTCAGAAGAGAGAACGCGCACAATGTTAGGACCTAAAGACCCCCCCACACACACACACACTCGTTATACACTGCTGACCTACCTGTAGGACAAAACTGATAACTCAACATTGAAAACTATACACCCAATTTCTTAAGGTCGTTCACAATCGTGCACAAATCTAAACTTCCCACTTGGTATTTTCTCTGTAGTCATTGGAGTGCGTTCACCTGCAAACTGAGGTTTGTACAGGCAGTCCCTGACTTATATCTGTCCCTTAGTTACAAACGGAGATTTATGGTGCATGCAGGCACTTGCAGTTCCATGTTCCACAGCAGATAATAGCTGTGGAATGACAAGTTCCAGCATGCCACAGCAGCACATGAGGTGAAATCTTCCTAACAGGAGCACAGAGAGCAAAACAAATGTAAAAACCCTTCCCTGCACTATCCAAAACTAAAAAAACAAATAAAAAAAAACAAAAACTTTTGTGCTGGAATTGCATTAAATATACCTGTTCCGACTTATATACAAATTCAACTGAAGTCAAACCTACGGTCCCTATGCCGTTCACAACCTGTGGACTGCTTGCATATGAAAACAGAGAGGGTAGAGTCCGAAAAATATTGTCTGGCGTGGGAAAGAGTGTATCATGGAGACAATGTAGAGGTGTGAAGACTGTAGGCACAAATGGTGCCAACACACCAGTTCTGAATTAATATACAGGAGTGTAGAATATGACAGTATGTATGAAAGTGTTATGTGCCAAACTTTGTATGCCAGTCTCGCACCAAACTTTGGCACGTTCAAAAATGTTGTGTCGAATGCAAACTGTGCCAAGTTTGGGCGTACGACTGTTCATAAAGCTATAGAACGGTGCAACGACAGGTTTTTGGCACAAGATACGCCCCAAAAATGGTGCAGACACGTTCATACATGTCGCCCAAAGTCTTCACTACCTACAGGAGCCCATGACAACGCTACAGGACGGGTTTTTCACGTGCGTAATAAACTGTATTATAAAGGTGCAAAGCTCTTAAAGGGATTGTCTGGTTGTTTTATTTATAAATATTGTCCTTAGGGGATGTTTACACGGCTTATTTTGAGGCATTATTGCGGGCGTATTTTGCCACGTATTGCGCGTTATACGTGGCGAGATGCACGCCGCAATTACCGTAAGCCATAGCTCTCATAGAGAACTATGGATTACACCTCGTCCCCCTGTGCATGCCATACAATCGTATTGTACGCGCAGGGAAATAAGTGACATGTCAATTATTTGCAGCGATTACGTGCCGCGAGTAATGCATATCAATGGGGCTGCCGGCCTCCCCATGGTTTGGGGATACGCGCTGATCAGCGCAACTCCCAAAACACCCGGCGTATTGCGGCACGTACTGTACGCACTGCAATTACACCGTGTGTACATACCCTTTTGGGGCGTAATAGCGCTGCAATGCACCCCTGTAATTACGGTAATCGTAGAAAGCTATGATTACCTGCCCTCTGCCCCACCGCATATTTAACGCCAGTAGAAAGAAGCGGCTTGTCACTTCTTTCCTGCGTATACGTGACAGGGATAATGATAGTGAATGGTGCCAGCCCTCTCTCCCGTGCTTTAGAAGAATGTGCTGATCACAACGTTCTTCTAAACACACAGCGTGTAGCAGCGCACACAGGTACGCACCGCAAGACGCCTTGTGAACATACCCTTGGGGCTTGTCCCCACGGCACGGAGCAAATACCGGTCGGATTATCTGTCCGGTATTCGCCTTGTTTTGCGGCTGTGTTTCTCTGCTGTTTGCGGAGAAAAGCCCTCCCCCGTCGCATAGACTAGTTCATATTCCACCCGAAAACCGGGCGGAAGAAAGAATATGTTCTATGTTTTTCGGACCGTCGGTGGAAAACCCGTGCAGTGGGGACCGCCCGTGCAGTTTGACAGCCGGTTTTCAAAACCGAAAACCGTCTGTAAAACCATCCAAAAACCCTTGCCGTGGGGACAAGCTCTTATGCTGCCTGTGCCATTACTTCTCTCCTGACCTTCGATTCGGCGTCACACCATCCTCACACTCCGCTGGTCTTCTCATTTTTCTTTCTTCTTTCGACTGGGGACGTCACCTCTGCAGGGGTCGGCCCTGTTTGGGTATGTAAAAAAATAAATAAATAACTGGACAACCTCTTTAATAACTTTATTGAATTTTTGGTCCATCAGAAAACAATACCTAAACCAATTAGCCACAGGTTTAGATTTGCAGTAAAAATTTTCCAAATTCTAACATCAAACTTGACAGTGTGTTGCAAAAAGTGATTTTTTTATTTTTTTTTTAACCGACAATTTTGGTGCAAACAGTAACGTAGAATCATTCTTTTTGCAGTTTATGCCAAAAAACTATTGCAAATACTTGACCGATTGCCCCCTTTGTGATGACCAAGTATTTACCCCTTGATAGTTCCTATCAAGTAAACCAAAGTGCTTGAGACAATGTATTGAAAAAAAAAAATTGTAGTTCCTCGCTGTTATTGTGTTTATTGCTCCTATTTTCCTCTGTATTTTATACTGTTCTTTGGTGTTTTTTGTATTTGAGCACGCTCAGTCCGTGCACACTCTTCGCAAGACAGGAGGGAACGAAGAGCGTCGTGTCCATTGTGCCTCCCCCTCCCCGCCTTCTCCGATTCACAGACGCTGAGCGTCTGTCAGTGCCGCGTCCGACGACCCACAGAACAAGTTTACTGTATAAATTATGAAATATTTTCCTAGATTTTCACATGATGAACTTTGCTCACGGAGCCTTCAGAGGTGAAGATATATACAAGTCATATAAACGAGTAGACCTCGGTCACAGAAATGCAGGTTTTGGGGTTTTTTTTTTAGTTTTCTTACAAAACTGTATTTTGAATTTTGTACAGATGTTTTCTGTTATTTTTCTAAAATTTTTTTGAGCGTTTTGTACATTTTGGCTTTTTACCTTTGTATGAATATCTTTTACTCTTTACAATGAAAATAAAGATATAAAATAAAGTATTTTCATATCGGTAGACCATGTCTGTTTCTGTTACTTTGGTTTCTTGCTTGGATTGTACATTTGGAGGGGTTCCTGCCACCATATTGGCCTAGCACTCCTCCCACCTGACTGCATAAAGTCCCTACAAGAGGGAATTTCTCTCCTTGGGGAGAGTCTCCAATAACTTGGTTGGTGTAAGGATTTAGTCGCCTTTCAGACCTCACTGACTGCTTTGTATAAAGAAAAGGTTTGGGAAAAGAGCTGAGGAGCTTCACAATGCCCTCTACTGGATGTAGTTCTCCTCAATCACATGAAGTTCACAGGAGCCTAGCAGTGTAAAGGGGATTTAAGCCAAACCAGTTAAGTTCATCTACAGACAGCTGTTTTGGGGTATTTGCCCCTCGTCAGTGCAGAGGAGAACTAACTGGTTGGCTGGGTGAAAGGCAAGAGTGGCTTAGAAGGGAGCTGGGAACTTCTATACAATAGAATGGGGAACACAGCGCTCCCCTGTACTGGGAACTCCCAAAGAACAGAATGGAGAACACAGCGCTCCCCTGTACTGGGAACTCCCAAAGGAAACAGCAGATGGAGGAGAACACAGCGCTCCCCTGTACTGGGAACTTCCATAGAACAGAATGGAGAGCACAGCGCTCTCTTGTACTGGGAACTCCCATAGAACAGAATGGAGAACACAGCACTCCCCTGTACTGGGAACTCCCATAGAACAGAATGGAGAACACAGCGCTCCCCTGTACTGGGAACTCCCATAGAACAGAATGGAGAACACAACACTTCCCTGTACTGGGAACTCACGTAGAACAGAATGGAGAACACAGCGCTCCCCTCTACTGGGAACTCCCATAGAGCAGAATGGAGAACACAGCGATCCCCTCTACTGGGAACTCTCATAGAACAGAATAGAGAACACAGCGCTCCCCTGTACTGGGAGCTCCCATAGAACAGAATGAAGAACACAGTGCTCCACTGTACTGGGATCTCTCATAGAATAGAATGGGAGAACACAGCGCTCCCCTGTACTGGGAACTCCCATAGAACAGAATGGAGAGCACAGCGCTCTTCTCTGTCCCATGAGGAAAACGTCCCATAGAACAGAATGGAGAACACAGCAACTACCCCTGTAACGTGGAACTCCCATAGAACAGAATGGCAGAGAGGGACACAGCACTCCCCTGTACTGGGAACTCCCATAGAAACCAAGAATGGAGAACACAGCGCTCCCTGTACTGACTCCCATAAACAGATGAGATCACAGCTCCCTGTTGGGAACTCCCATAGAGCGAAAGAGAACACAGGTCCCTGATGAACTCCATAAACAGAATGGAGAACACAGCGCTCCCCTGTACTGGGAACTCCCATAGAGCAGAATGGAGAGAGCACAGGTCCCCTGTATGGAACTACCATAAAGAGAATGGAACACAGCTCTCCCTGTACTGGGAACTCCCATAGAACAGAATGGAGAACACAGCCTCCCCGACTGATAGAGCATGGGAAACAGCTCCTATAGAACAGAATGGAGAACACAGTGCTCCCCTGTACTGGGAACTCCCATAGACTTTGATGTCTGTATCTGTAGCTTCAGTACAAGAAGAGCTTTTGCATAAATCCACAGGTGTCACTGTTGCATACATAAATGTGATACCATAAGACTGCGTTCACACATTGTATTTTTGTTGAGGTTTTCAACTGTATTAAAACCACAAATTAACCCACGTTTTACCTGTGCTCAAATAAGAGTTAAAGGGGTGTTCCCACGAAGCAAAGCTCACTGCACAGTTCCATCTCAGCTTGCTGCCAGCCGACCGTGCATGAAAGTGAGTAGCGCAGCGCTTGCAGTTGTCCTCCCTATCTACTTCTATACAGCGGCGCACACTCACTTGGCTATACCCGGGACATCCATATAAGTGAATGAGGAGGACGGCCACATGCTGCGCCCTCCTAAGTCTCATGCACGGTCAGTCCGCAGCTAGCTGAGAGCCGACCCATGCAGTGGACTACTTTGTAGGAAAACCCCTTTAATTTCAAAACTTTACGCATTAAAAAAAACCACACGAGTAGCGCAATGTTTGTATCCAGCCTGAGTATTGATTACCAGAGTTTTGATGTCAACTGAATGATTTGTTCACAGCCTACGAGCAGCAATAACAGAAATAGGGATCGATGATCTTGTTCGGGATGTTTTATACTCTGCAGATGTCGATCTAAATGGGAAAAAAAATTATAATAATTATTATAAATAATTGCATTCCAGAAAAACACCAGAAGCATCAGGAGCGCTGAACCCTGGGGGGGATGTTCACGCGGCGTTTTTTTTTAGATCCGTATTTTTCGGACCCAAAAAATGCATCTAGCAATGCCCAGTGTGATGTACGTTAGTTTCAATGCAAAGCACGTACCAGCGGTCAGGCGTCTGATCGCCGATGCGTCTCACTGCGTCTTTCTGATGCGTCTCGGATCCGTGCAGAGCATTGACATCTCAATTCTTGATACGTTTTATGCAGCAGACGCCCTATCTAAAACTATAGGGTGCGATCCTGCTGCACAGAAAACGCATCCAACCACGCATGACGATTTACAGTCGGATTGTTGCCAATTCTAAATACCGAATCTGATTAAAAATCCGACAGCAAATCACTGTCTTGTAGACGTAGCCTCAGGGCTTGTCCCCACAGCAGGGTTTTCGGTCAGTTTTTCAGACGGTTTGCGGTTTTAGAAAACCTGCAAGGAACGCTCTCCCATAGACTTCAATAGAAAATCCGTCCAGCAGTCCCCACTGAACGGTTTTTCCGCTGGGTGGTTTTTAACACTGCCGGTGTCCGAAAAACATAGAACATGTTCATTCCTCCACCCGGTTTCCAGACTGAAAATTAACATTGGAGTCAATGTAAACCACTCAGAAAGTGAGTGAGAGGTTTTTGACGCGGTTTTTGCAAAAAACGTGAAGAATGATCCCACCTATAGTGGAGGTCCTTTTGCACTTTTTTAACAAAGCAAAGCTCTTCTGTGTGAACGAGAGTCTATAAATCCTCTTTTTTAGCTTGAACTAATCACATTTTTTACGCTGTTAACATACACAAGTGCTGAAAAAGTTGGCCTTTGTGCATCATTGTTAAATTGTGGAGATAAAAAAAAAATCACCTGGTTTCTTGCACCAATCAGGGAGACTTTTGCACTCAGTCCACTATTCAGCTTGAAAAACAATCCAAAGACCGCTGGGAAAACCTGGACAAAATCAGTGATAAAAACAGTCCAAAAACCGGTTGTAGCAGACGGTTCCGCTGAGGTCAAGAGAGAGCCGTTATTGTCCTTTGCCGTGTAAACGCACTCTAAGGGCATGTCCCCACGGAACGGGTTTTCGGTCGGTTTGCGGTTTTGCAGACCGCCTGAAATACCGGCCCAAAATGAGCACAATTGTGCTCTATGGAAAACCCGTGCAGCAGTCCCCACTGCACGGATTTTCCGTCTGGTGGTTTTTCCGCCCGCGGGTCGCCCGAAGTACATTCTACAAGCACAATCTTCCGTCCAGTTTTCGGACGGAATCTGTGCTTGTGAATGTGAAGGGGTCATCGCGGAGAAAAGCCGCCCCCCCCCCTCCCCTCCGGTGGACAGCCGCAAAACAGGATGAATACCGGCCGGGTAAAGCGACCGGTATTTGTCCTCTGCAGTGGGGACGCAGCCTAAGGCCTCGTCCCCATTGCCGGGTTTTTGGACGGTTTTCGGTTTTGAAAACTGCCTGTAAACTGTCTGTCAAACTTTACAATGGACCTTCATGGAGAATCCGTTCAGCGGTCCCCACTGCACGGATTTTCCGCCGGATGGTTTTTTAGGGTTTTTTTCGCCCACGGTTCGAAAAACATTGAACGTGTTCATTCTTCCGCCCCGTTTTCGGGCGCAATAGGAACATTTTAATGCAAATGGGGAGGGCTTTTCTCCACAAACAGCGTGGCCGCAAAAACAGGTCAAATGCCGGTTGGATAATCCGACTGGTATTTGCTCTCTGCCGTGGTGACGTGCCATAATAGTTCTTCAGTAGGTGTTTTTTCCATGGTTATATCTGTGATATCGAACGTCACATCGCCTTCATCACAGCACCCACGCCCGGCGTTCCTGGAAACTTGAATGCAAATGAGTCTAGGTTTGGAGCGTTACTCCCAGAACACAGCTTAACTGTGTCTTTCAGCAGTTTACAGATACGGTTTTCCAAAATGGCAAAAAAGGGGGCCCAAATAAAAGCGGCAATTTCCCTGGGTAATAAGTTTGCTTTCTTGTGACACATTGTGCAAAGGGTTTCTCCACGGGGATCGCTGCTTATTACATACGATCCGCAAAAACAAGTCACTCAAACCCCATTAGGTTTCCACACAAAAGGTTTAACGTCACATTGTCGGCAGATTCTAAAAATCCACCGGCACCTTGTACTCATGACAGCAAAAAAAAATCCCAAAAGCACGGATTTTTTACCGATCGCGGCTTTTGCGCAAAACCATAGTCTTGCAATGTCGAAATGCCAATCAGATTTGGACGGCGTTCTGACATTAGCCATGTAGACCTAGCCTAACAGTGTCCTACCTATTCCTTGATATCCCCTCTTTTATGGGCTCACACTCCCCAGGTCCATACTACAACCTGTTCAATCTCTCCTGAAAGTTGCCCGCTGGTCGTATAGCTAAACCTTTCAAACCTCCGGGAAAGGCTGCCAGCACGGGGCCCTATAGCTCCCCAAAAACCTTTTTTCCATCTCTCCTAAATAGTCTCCCACCCCCTGGTCGCTATAACTCCAGACCTTTTTCCCATCTTCCGTTTGGTTTGGCCAAAATGGTCACTAAAAGCTCAGCCCGGGTTAAAACTCTCCCTGAAAAAGGCTCCCAAAGCAACTTTTGGAAAAAGCTCCAAAACTTTTTTCTCTCTCTTCTGATAGGCCCCAGCTTTGGGTTTTTCTATACCCTCCCGGGACCTTTTCTTTCCCCCCCCTTTTTAAGGCCTGCCAAAGCACTTTTTGCTATAGCTAAGACCTGTACGATCCCCTCCTGAAAGGCTCCCAGCAAGGGTTTTGCTTTTAGCTACAGCCCCTGTTCCATCTCTCCTGATAGGCTGCCGGGCCCCGGGTTCGCTATAGCTACAGACCTGTTCCACCCTCTCCTATATTTGCCACCCACGGGCCCTTTTATAACTAAAGACCTGGGGCGACATATCCCAATACGAATGCGCCATAGTTTTGGTATATTTTGTGCCTAAAAAAACTTTTGATGCCACATTCTCGATATAAATGAATTGTAATACACCAAAACTGGGGCGCATTATAAAACCCGGGAAACGCCAAAATGCCCCAAAAAAGAGGGCTTTAAATTTTAAAGTAACTGTGAACGCTGTGCGCCCCATAACGCAATGTGAAATCACATACACTGGGCAATGACACAAAAAATGAAACCTCGCCCGGCAGAAATTTTCCCTTTTTTAGGCGCTTTAAACTTTCCCTATGCAATTATACCAGACGGCGGGATTTTTGGGAGTTTCGCACTTTCAGAGTTTTTTAAAACGTTTTAAATCGTCTAAAAACGCCGCAACCCCGGAAAATTTTGGGAAAAAGTCACCCCCTGGTGTCCCCCACCCAGCTCGTCACGCAGGCCAGGGGTACCCCATAGAAAAAAGTAAAACCCCAGTAATCACTCCCCCCGAAAAAAAAAATTAAACCAAGAAAACAGGACTAAGGTGAGATGAATCAATGTAGTGAGACGACCCCTTTAAGTAAGTAATAAATTATCCTTGTTTATTTGTGAAAGACATTTGAGAGAATTTAGAAACGTTGCAAGACAGATAGTTGTGTCTAATTTTTTATTATTTTATGACATTAGGGGGCTTATAACTTTAGTAGCAATTTTTAAATTAAAAAAAAAAAAGGGGTTCAGTCCAGTTCTGACATGGCTTTAAGGGACCGGCAAAGTTTAAAGGCCAATGCCCCCAACTGCACGGGTTTTCCGTCCGCGGTCCGACCACAAAACATTCTACAAGCACAATCTTCCATCCGGAATCTGTGCTTGTGAAAGTGAAGCTCATCGCAGAGAAAAGCCGCCACCCTCCACCCCCACCGGGGACGGCCGCAAAACACCCCCAATACCGGCTCCGTTTAAGGCCATCTCAAGCCCCGTACATTATATCGCGCCTCTATCTCCAGCCCTGTACATTATATCGCGCCTCTATCTCCAGCCCTGTACATTATATCGCGCCTCTATCTCCAGCCCTGTACATTATATCGCGCCTCTATCTCCAGCCCTGTACATTATATCGCGCCTCTATCTCCAGCCCTGTACATTATTTTCGCCCTCTGTCGCCCGCTCTGTACATTATATCCGCCTTCTATTATTTTCCAGCTCTGTCCCAATTATATCGCGCCTCTATCTCCAGCTCTGTACATTATATCGCGCCTCTATCGCCCGCTCTGTACATTATATCGCGCCTCTATCTCCAGCCCTGCACATTATATCGCGCCTCTATCTCCAGCCCTGTACATTATATCGCGCCTCTATCTCCTGCCCTGTACATTATATCGCGCCTCTATCTCCAGCCCCGTACATTATATCGCGCCTCTATCGCCTGCCCTGCACATTATATCGCGCCTCTATCGCCTGCCCTGCACATTATATCGCGCCTCTATCGCCAGCCCTGAACATTATATCGCGCCTCTATCTCAAGCCCCGTACATTATATCGCGCCTCTATCTCCAGCCCGGTACATTATATCGCGCCTCTATCTCCAGCCCCGTACATTATATCATGCCTCTATCTCCAGCCCTGTACATTATATCGCGCCTCTATCTCCAGCCCCGTACATTATATCGCGCCTCTATCGCCTGCCCTGCACATTTTATCGCGCCTCTATCTCCAGCCCTGTACATTATATCACGCCTCTATCCCCCGCTCTGTACATTATATCGCGCCTCTATCGCCCGCTCTATACATTATATCGCGCTCTATCTCCAGCCCTGTACATTATATCGCGCCTCTATCGCCCGCTCTGTACATTATATCGCGCCTCTATCGCCCCCTCTGTACATTATATCGCGCCTCTATCGCCCGCTCTGTACATTATATCGCGCCTCTATCGCCCCCTCTGTACATTATATCGCGCCTCTATCGCCCGCTCTGTACATTATATCGCGCCTCTATCCCCCACTCTGTACTTTTTTTATCGCGCCACTATCGCCCGCTCTGTCCCTTTAAATATCGCCCTCTATCGCCGCCTCTGTACATTATATCCCGCCTCTATCGCCCCCTCTGTACATTATATCACGCCTCTATCGCCGCCTCTGTACATTATATCACGCCTCTATCGCCCCCTCTGTACATTATTTTCGCGCCTCTATGCCCGTCTGTACATTATACCCCCTTATCGCCCCCTCTGTACATTTTTTCAGGGCCTTTTACGCCTCTCTGAAATTTTAATATCCCCTTCTATCCCCCCGCTCTGTAATTATATCAGCCTTATCCCCCCCTCGTACATTATATCGGCCCCCTTAAAAATTTTTTATATCCCCCATCCCCCCCTTGTACTTTTGTACGCCCTCATCGCCCCTTGTAAATATATCGCGCCTTATCGCCCCCTTGAAATTATATCCGCCCTTCGCCCGCCTAACTTTATATCGCCCTCATCGCCCGTCGTACATATATCGCCCACTTTTTCCCCGCTCTGTACATTATATCGCGCCCTATCCCCCGCCGTACATTAATCGCGCCTCTACGCTCCCTCTTTCTTATAGGGCCCCTTTATGGGCCCCCCTGTACTTATATCCCCCCTTTTTATCGCCCCGCTTGTACTTTTTTAAATGCCCCTCTATCCCCGCTCTGTACATTAATCGCGCCCTATCCCCCTGTCTGAATTAAAATCGCGCCTCTATCCCCCCGCTCGTACATTATACCGCGTCTATCGCCCCCTCTGTACATTAAATGCCCCTTTATCCCCCGCTTGAATTATAACGCGCCTCATAAACCCCCCTTGTACATTAACCCCTCTAAACATATCACGCCTCTATCGCCCCCTCTGTACATTATATCGGCCTTATCGCCGCCTTGACACTATATCACCCTTTCGCCTGCTCGTACATTGTATCGGCCTCTTTTTCCCCCCTTGTACTTAAGGGCCCTCTATCGCCCTCTGTACATTTATTAGCCTTCTTACCCCCCGTCTGTACTTTAATCGCGCCTCTTCGCCCCTCTGTACTTATATCGGCCTCTATCCCCCCCCCTTTTTGGGTAATTTAGGGGCCCCTCTTTGCCCACTCTGACATTAATTTCCCGCCCTTCATCCCCCGTCTGTACAAAAAATCGCCCCTCTAACCGCTCCCCTGTAATTATATCGGGGCCTCATCCCCGCTCGAAATTATATCGCGCCTCTATCGCTCCCCTTGTAATTATTGGGCCCTCACCCGCCCCTTTCACATATCGGCCTCTTCCCCCCGCTCGTAATTTTTTCGGCCTCTATCGCCCCTCTTACACTAATCGCGCCTCTACGCGCGTTGTACATTTTTCGCCCCTCTATCGTCCCCGGTACTTAAATTCGCCCTCTTCCCCCCACTCGTACATTAATCGCCCCTATCGCCCGCTCTGTACATTATATCGCTCCTCTATCGCTCCCTCTGTACATTATATCGCGCCTCTATCGCCCGCTCTGTACACTATATCACGCCTCTATCGCCCGCTCTGTACATTATATCGCGCCGTCAGCCGCCTTACCTCCCGCCATTACCGCTCCCTCACGCCGGGGCCATTATTAGCGGCAGCTGAGGGGCCGCTCCCCGGCGGTCAGTGCGCGCTGCGGCCTCTCTGGTAAGTCGGCACCGGGCAGCTGGGATTGCTGAGAGTTGTGGTTCTCCCTCACAGGGCAGCGCGGGAGGGGTCGCGGCCATTGCGCCTCCGCTTCTTCATAACGGAATTATCTGTCACAAATGTAAAGAGGAGGCGCCCCCGACCGGCCACAGAGGGGAATGGCGGCCATGACAGGACTGTACCCCTCACCCTGACTGTGCCCACTATCCCCCCTCCTCACCCTGACTGTGCCCACTATCCCCCCTCCTCACCCTGACTGTGCCCACTATCCCCCCTCCTCACCCTGACTGTGCCCACTATGCCCCCTCACCCTGTGCCCGTATCCACTATCCCCCTCCTCACCCTGACTGTGCCCACTATCCCCCCTCCTCACCCTGTGACTGTGCCCACTATCCCCCTCCTCACCCTGTGACTGTGCCCACTATCCCCCCTCCTCACCCTGTGACTGTGCCCACTATCCCCCTCCTCACCCTGTGACTGTGCCCACTATCCCCCCTCCTCACCCTGTGACTGTGCCCACTATCCCCCCTCCTCACCCTGTGACTGTGCCCACTATCCCCCTCCTCACCCTGTGACTGTACCCACTATCCCCCTCCTCACCCTGTGACTGTGCCCACTATCCCCTCTCACTCTGTGACTGTACCCACTATCCCCCTCCTCACCCTGTGACTGTGCCCACTATCTCCTCTCACTCTGTGACTGTACCCACTATCCCCCCTCCTCACCCTGTGCCCACTATCCCCCTCCTCACCCTGCCTGTGCCCACTATCCCCCTCCTCACCCTGACTGTGCCCACTATCCCCCCTCCTCACCCTGACTGTGCCCACAAAACCCCCCTCCCCCTGATGTGCCCACTATCCCCTCCCTCACCCTGACTTGCCCCCACCCCCCTCCCACCCCTGACTGTCCCACTATCCCCCCTCCCATCCTGTGACTGGCCCACTTCCCCCCCCCACCCTGTGACTGTGCCCACTATCCCCCTCCTCACCCTGTGCCCACTATCCCCCTCCTCTCCCTGTGCCCACTATCCCCCTCCTCACCCTGTGCCCACTATCCCCCTCCTCACCCTGTGACTGTACCCACTATCCCCCTCCTCACCCTGTGACTGTGCCCACTATCCCCCTCACCCTGTGACTGTGCCCACTATGCCCCCTCACCCTGTGACTAGGGGTTCCACTACCCCCCCCTCACCCTGTGACTGTGCCCACTATCCCCCCTCACCCTGTGTCTTGCCCTACCCCCTCCTCACCCTGTGCTTGTGCCCACTATCCCCCCACACCCGGTGACTGTGCCCACTATCCCCTCTCACCTGTGCTGTGCCACTATCCCCCTCCTCACCTGTGACTGTGCCACTAACCCCCTCCTTCACCCCCTGTGACTGTACCCATATCCCCCTCCTCACCTGTGACTGTACCACTATCCCCCCTCCTCACGCCTGTGACTGTGCCACTATCCCCTCCTCACCCTGTGACTGTGCCCACTATCCCCCCTCCTCACCCTGTGACTGTACCCACTATCCCCCCTCCTCACCCTGTGACTGTGCCCACTATCCCCCCTCACCCTGTGACTGTGCCCACTATCCCCCCTCACCCTGTGCCTGTATCCACTATGCCCCCTCACCCTGTGCCTGTGCCCACTATGCCCCCTCACCCTGTGCCCACTATCCCTCCTCACCCTGTGCCTGTATCCACTATGCCCCTCACCCTGTGCCCACTATCCCCCCTCCTCATCCTGTGACTGTGCCATATCCCCCCTCCTCACCTGTGACTGTGCCACTATCCCCCCCCTACCTGTGTCTGTCCCCACAAATCCCCCTCCTCCCCATGTGACTGTGCCCACTATCCCCACTCCTCACCCTGTGACTGTACCCACTATCCCCCTCACCGTGTGCCTGTATCCACTATGCCCCCTCACCCTGTGACTGTGCCCACTATCCCCCTCCTCACCCTGTGACTGTACCCACTATCCCCCTCCTCACCCTGTGACTGTACCCACTATCCCCCTCCTCACCCTGTGACTGTACCCACTATCCCCCTCACCCTGTGACTGTGCCCACTATCTCCCCTCCTCACCCTGTGACTGTGCCCACTATCTCCCCTCACCCTGTGACTGTGCCCACTATCTCCCCTCACCCTGTGACTGTGCCCACTATCTCCCCTCCTCATCCTGTGACTTTGCCCACTATCCCCCCTCCTCACCCTGTGACTGTGCCCACTATCCCCCTCACCTTGTGACTGTACCCCCCCCCTATCCCCTACCCTGGACATGCCCACACCCCCCCCTCACCTGACTGTGCCATATCCCCCCTCACCTGTGACTGTCCCCACTATCCCCCCCCTCACCTTTGTGGACTGTACCCACTATCCCCCCCATCCTGTGACTGTACCCACTATCCCCTCTTGATGTTAAACCATTGAACCAGAAGTTAACCCTTGAAAACCATTAAAAACGAGCCATTACCCCGGCCCCGAGTTTGGGCTGTAGTTAGGTCTGTGATTTTTTTTTTGCCACTTATGATTATTTAGATTCGGGTCAAATTTGACTTTTCTTCAAATCCAAAGTGCAGCAACTACACTGGTTCTTATGTGTGAAAACTGACTGGCAGTAAGACTGTCCTTGTTGCCCACAGGGACCCATCAGAGCCCACAGGGACCCATCAGAGCCCACAGGGACCCATCGGAGCCCACAGCGGCCCATCGGAGCCCACAGCCGCCCATCGGAGCCCACAGCGACCCAATCAGAGCCCACAGGGACCCAATCAGAGCCCACAGGGACCCAATCAGAGCCCACAGCGACCTATCGGAGCCCACAGCGACCAATCAGCGTTCATAGTAGCCAATCAGAGCCCATGCAGCTTTTATTTTCCCTGACCATGACATGAAATGAAAGCTGAGCTCTGATTTGGTTTCTATGGG